>CAUYSK010021647.1:0-11932 GCA_963575035.1 Avahi laniger
TGTAGTCCCAGCTACTTGGGAGGCTGAGGCAGGAGGATCGCTTGAGCCCAGGAGTCTGAGGTTGCTGTGAGCTAGGCTGACGCCATGGCACTCACTCTAGGCAGGGCAACAAAGTGAGACTCTGTCTCAAAAAAAAAAAAACAAAAAAAAAACAAAACTGCACTTGTACTCTAAATCTATGGAGAAGAAATTAACATAATTGGGAGAGTTGTGGGATGGTGCAACATACAAACAATTAATAATTGCACGAATGATAGAGATGATTGATTCATCAAAGGAGGGTCAATGCTATATTGAAGAATTATAAGTAAAAACCAATTATCCTGACAATCCTGTACAGAGAACAGGGGTTAAAAGAGGACTGCTTCCCCAGAAGACTTCTGGGATTATGTCACGATCATATATAATGTGGACAATGACATTTCTATTTTCTCTCCACATTTACAAACACACATTCCTTTAAAAAATATCAATCATCACTAGGCTTGAAGAGGTCATGCCTGTAGGTTATAAAAGAGTATATAATACTACATTGAATGTTCTTTCATTATAATATTAGTAGAAGTTTCCCATAGTAGAAGTTGACATATCTCACTAAGCTTTTGTCTCTGGGGATGATTTTGATAAATTTACGTAATCTTTGGTACCAGTGAATATGTATAAGTAGCTTCTTTCCAAAATCACAAAGTTTGAAATTTATAGAATATTGGTAGTATATATTATGAATTTAAAGCTGTGATAGATTTCCCTTACATTTCAAGTTGATTTAAATGAGAGCCTTTTGTAACATCTACTTAATATCATATTGTTAAATATGCTTATATATATATTCGATAATCACATATTCATTATATGTTTTATGCTAATAAAGTAGATAAAGCAGGGAGATATTTGATAATGGAAGCAAGAATAGATGTTGGTAAAGAACAGCAGATAATTTTACTTCTGAAAGTATCCTATCTGAGACAGAGAGGTAGAAATAAATAGAAATTCTATCTGAAAGTGTTTTTAAAGCTATGTAATATTGGTACTAGAAGAATTTTTTATTTGTATGTTGAAAACAGAAGCTAACTTAAAGATAATGTCAATACAATTGAAGAGATCTCTTTTAAAGCAAGACAAGCTACAGCTAAATCATTACTTAAAATATTTATTCTATCTGAAGAGTCCAACGGCATCTATAATATATTCTTATTCTTTTAATAATAATGGATTATTAATTGGTGATTTATGCTTGAAATATATGATGAAAAGGTTTTCATTCTCTACTCAAACTTCGAGATTTTAAAATGTCCAAGTGAGAGTAAGGAAGTTTTATATATAATATTTATTTGTAAAAATTTTCTAAAGTTAGTAATTAAGTACTTAGAAGAACAATTGTGCATAGCATGGAACATGTAAATGACTGGTGCTTCTTTTTCTTCATCTCTAAGTCTATTTTGTTGTATATTAAAATGGCTACACAGGCATATTAATGTTTGAGGTTTCTATGATTTTTTTTGTTACCTTTTTCTTTTTATCTGTCTCTGTCACTGTATTTAGAGTATACTTTTTGCACACAACATATAGTTGGGTTTTGGTTTTTTATCAGTCTGTCTTTTAGGTAGTGGTTTAGACCATTTATATTTAATGTAATTATTGGCATACTGGGTTGTTTTCTATTCAGCCAATTCATTCTTTATTCTTTTGTTCATCCTTTTCTGACCTTTTTTGAAGGGTGGTTTAAGAATTTATTTTTCACTTCTAACATCTTTTTATTTATGTCTCTTTGTGATAGTTTCTCTAAAGATTATGAAATGCATTTTAACTCATAAGTCTAGCTTCGAAAATTGTCAACTACTTTAAAAACAATGAGAGATTATTAAAAATATATCTATTTACTCCTGCTGGCTGTCATTTATTACACTTCTACATATTCAATAAACCCATGATATGCTATTATGTTTTTATAACTTTTACTTTAAGCATCAATAGTCTTTAAAAGTATTAAAATAAAATGATATCTAATAAACATCATATTTTAAAAGCATACTATATATAATATGCATATTGTGGTAGGTAAAATAATAGTCTAAAAAGGTATCTATTTGCAAATCTCCAGAACCTGTGGCTACATCAGATTACCTAACAAAGTGTAATTCAGTTAACTAACTTCTATGGTTTGAAGGTTTGTGACCACTTTAAAATTCTTGTTGAAATTGAACTCCCAATGCAACAGTATTACAAGGTAAGATTTTAGGAAATAGATTATGCAGGCAGACTCTGCTTCAAATGATGCAGAAAGCAACCCTCATGAGGATTAAAGCACCAAACCTGCTGGTGCTTTAATTGTGATATTTGCAGCCTCAGAACTGGGAGAAATAAATTTCTGTTCTTTATAAATTATCTTGTAATCCAGTGCAGGCTTGGCTGCTCGCTGCATCCATTAATAAAAGCAGAGAGATAGGAAAACTCATACACTGCTGGTGGGAGTACAAACTGGTACAACCTCTCTGGAAAGAAGTATGCGATACCTCAAGCAACTAAGAGTAGAACTACCATTTGATCCAGCAATTCCACTACTGGGTATTTACCCAAAGAAAAAAAGATACTCTATAAAAAAGACATCTGCACTAGAATGTTTATAGCAGCACAATTCACAATTACAAAGATGTGGAAACAACCTAAGTGTCCATCAATATGAGAGTGGATTAATAAAATGTATTATATGTATACCATGGAGTACTACTCAGCCACAAAAAATGATGGTGATCTAGCACCTCTTGTATTATCCTGGATAGAGCTCGAACCCATTCCAATAAGTGGAGTATCCCAAGAATGGAAAAACAAGCATCACATGTACTCAACATTAAATTTGTACTAATCTATCAACAGTTATTGGCACATATGGACACAACATTTATTGGGTGTTGGGTCAGGTGGGAGTAGGGATGAGGTGATGGGTAAATTTGCGGTTACTGGGTGTGGTGCACGCTTTCTGGCAGATCTGCATGCTTGCAGCTTTTACTGGGGTGGTGCAAAGGCAATTTATGTAATCAAAGCCTTTTCACCCCACTAATATTTAAAAAAAAAAAAAGTCAATAAAAAGGATTATTGTAGTGAAAAGAAGTGACCTTATTCCAGAGCAAGCAATGTGCAAATGTCCGAGGTTTGTGCCTCAAAGAAACCATTTCAAATTCTTGGGCGGAGGGTAGGGATTTAAAAGTGGGATGTGGAATGAGGGGCATGGAAGCGTGGCAAGGAGGTGCTGGTCATGTGACTTGTCCGGATGACTATCTTGAATTATTGCTCCTCCTGGTGAATGGGCTGATGCTATCTTGAAGGTAGTTTATCTATAGATTAACTGCAACCTTGAAAAGTAATCTCCTAGTGGAGATCTGGTTTTTTTCCATCTCTGGAACTCTAAGCACATAATTAGATAAGGGAAACTTGTGAAAGGGAGTGCATGGTGGAAGAAGGAGGGTAAAGGCTAATATTTCATCCTTAAGGACATAGCAATTAACAGGCAGAAAAATTCAAAATTGGACACTGAGAAACAGGGCACTGGTTACATAGTCTGTGGTATTTTGTTATAGCAGCACCAATGGACTAAGACAGCATTTAGTATTGCTAAGTTGGGTGTTTCTATAACAAATATCTAAAAATGTGAAAGCAGCTTTGGAACTGGGTGATGGGTAGAGACTGGAAGATAAAATACTATTCTAGTGAGAGCTGAGGAGAGGATATCTGTAGACATATCCTCAAACTTCTTAGAGACTACCTAAGTGGTGGTGATCAAAATTTTGGTAGAAATATAAATAATAAAGGTTATTCCAATGATTAGATGAAAATTAGAAATATCTAATTGGAAACTGGAGGAAAGATGATCCTTGTTACAAAGTTGCAAAGTATTTCACTGAATTGTTTGCATGCTCCAGTTCTTTGTGAAAGGCAGAATATAAGAGTGATGTGCTCTGATTATTTGAAAAAGAAATCTCTAAGCAAATGTTCAGGGTCTTGCATGGCATCTCTTAACTTGCTATAGTGAAATTCTGTAAGAGGCAAACAACCTCAAAGATGGAATTTATAATTAGAAGGGAAGCAGAACTTAAAGATTTGAAAAATTCTCAGTCTAGCCAGATGATAAAGAATAAAAAGTTATGTCTGAGAGAAAATACTAGGGGGGGTGCACGTGTGAACATTTGATAAGATTAGAATGGATAGAAGGAAAACAGATGCTATTTATCAGGACAATGAGAAAATGTCTTGAAAGCATTTTGGAGATCTTCTAGGCTGTCACTCCCATTAGAGGTTCAGAGTGCCAGGATCTAGAAGGCAGAATGGCTACAAGGGAGGGGCCCATGTTTCTAATGGAACCTCAGGGTTTGCTGCCCAGGGTCACCTCAAGTTTTTGCTCCCCATATTCCATTGCAGCACTCTTTGGCTCCCCTGTCTGTCTTGAGCTGACCCAGGTAGTGCTTGAACTACTGCTCCAAATGTCACAAGGGATAAAACTTGGCAACATCCATAAGGTGCTAACTTCACAAGTGCACAGAGTACATGAACCATAGATGCACAGTGACCTCCACTTAGATTCTGAAGACACCAGAGAGGCTCAGGGCCCAAGTAGAGGAATGTTGCAGTGGTTGGAACACCATAGGCAGCCCTCATCAGGGCAATGCTTAGTGGAGCTGTGGGGGCAAGGCTGCCCCCAATACCCCACATCTGTAGAGACACCAGCTTGCAAAGCCAGCCTGGTAGAGCCTTAGGTATCTGACTCCAATTTGCGAACATTGTGATGTAGGCTGGGCCCAGCAATGTAAAGGGGGTGGGGCTGCCCAGAGCCTTGTTGACCCAACCCCTGCCCTGGGATGTCCAGAAGGCAGAACATGGAGTCAAGGAAGATTTTTCTCAAACTTCAAGATTTAATGTTGTTTGATTTGTAGGGTTTTAGAAGTACTTGGGACCTGGTAATTCTTTCTTCTTTCTTAGTGTTCCCTTTTGTAATGGAAATGTCTATCCCATGCCTGTCCCACCATTTTGCTGTGTAAGCATATAACTTGTTCAATTTCACAGGCTCATAAATGGAGAAAAATTTGCCTCTGGATGAAACATACCTTTGAGTCTCACTCATTTATAATTTAGATGATATTTTGATGAACTTTAGACTTTTGAACTGATGCTGAAATGAATTCAGACTTTGGGGGCTATTGTGATAAAGTGAATATAGTTTTTATATAAGGGGGAAAGCAATTTGGGGGGGAGGGCAGGGATGGAATGCTATACCATGAATGTTTGTGCTTCCTCAAAAATTTATTTTGAAACTTAATCCTCAATGCAGCAGTATTATGAGAGGGAACCTTTAGGAGGTAATTGATGAGGGCAGAGCCCTAAGGTATGAGATTTGTGGTTTTATTAATATAAAGGTGGTAGAAACAGTGCCCATCCCTTTTACCCTTCCATTCCTTCTACCATGTGAAGACAAAGCATTCAGCCTGTCCAGAGGATGCAGCTGTAAGCTGCCATCTTGGAAGCAGAGAGCAGCCCTCACCAGACATCAAAGCTGCCAGCACCTTGATCTTGGACTTTCCAACCAGCAGAACTGAGATAAATACATTTCTATCATTTGTAAATTATCCAGCCTGTGATATTTTCTCATAGCAGCATAAAGGGACTAAAGCACTAACCCATTGACCTAAAATGGTGAGATTACCCAGGATTATTTGGGTGGGCCCAATGTAATCACTAAAGTCTTTCAAAGTAGAAGAAGGAGGCAAAAAAGAGGTAAGAGTGATATGACCTAAGGAAAACCTTAGCCACTATTGCTGGCTCTGACAATGGGGAACAAGGACCAGGTGCCAAACAATGAAGGCAAACGGCTTCTAGAAGCTGGAAAAGACAAGCAAATGTATTCTCCTCGAGAGTCTTCATAAACAGACACATCTCGGCCAATACCTTTATTTTTAATCCAGGAAGACCAATGTTAGCCTTATGATCTAAGAAATTCAAGATAATAAATTTATGTTGTTTTAAGCCACTAAATTTGTGGTAATTTGTTATAGCAGCAATAGACAACAAATACACAAGTATACAAGAAAATAAAATTTTAAAAGTTTTTATATTTACTAAACTATTTACCCATTCTGCTCTTATCGCCTTTTCATACAGATCTTGATTTGTATCTGGAATCATTTTGCTTCAGTATAAAGAACTTGTTCAAGTATTAATTTTAGGGCAAGTCTACTAGAGATGAAGGCTCAATACTTTTGTCTGCCTGTAAATGCTTTTAACCCTTTTTGTTTTGTTCAAGGATATCTTTGCCGTATGGAATTTCAAGTATAATGTTTTCATTTTTAATTAACACTTGAAAAATACTCCATACTTTTTTCTAATCTTCATTGTTAACAAAGCAGAGTTGCCATTATTCATAGTTCTGTGTATCCACATGTAATGAATTTACTCCCTCCCCCATCTGTTTTTAAATTTCTTCTTTATGTTTGTTTTTTAGTAGTTTGTCAATGCTATGCATAGAAAAATGTGATTTCATTTATATTTGTTCCACTTTGGGTTCACTAAACTTCTTGGATGGGTGGATTGAGGTCTTTTATCAATTTTTAAAAGTTACATACCATTATATCTTTAAAAATTTACTCTTCTTCTTTCTCTTTCTTCATTCTTTTTTGTGACTCAAATTATACATGCACTTGATTATTTGTTATTGTCTCATAGATCTTAGATGTTCCATTTTATTTTTTTTCACGCTTTAGTTTCCCTTCTAATGTTTCAGTTTAAATAATTTCTATTGAAACATCATCAGTTAACTGATAATTTCCTCCTACATATCCAGTCTTCTAATCCATGAAATGAATTCTTAATTTTTCATTTCATGTTTTTCATTTATGGCATTCTTATTTAGTTCTTTTTCAAAGATTTATTCTTGTTGCTGAAAATTTCCATTTATTCACAAATATCAACCTCTCTCTAATGCTCCGCCCCCACCCCAGACATCATCAGAGTTATTTTCTAAGTCTCTTTTTGGCTATTTGTACATCAAGTTCATCTCTAAATTTCTTCTTTTGACAGCTTTCTTTCTTTGGTCACATTTATTTCTTCTTCGTGAGTCTACAGTATTTTATTAAATTATGAATATGACATGGAATAGAATTGTAGAGACTGGAATAAATTACATTTACACCTAGAAAAGGGTAGAGTTTTCCATCAGACTTCTAGTGTGGAGAACAGAGTTATCTGTAATTAAGCTGGGTTTGGGCTTCGTCATTTAGCTAGAAACATTGACTATTGCAGTCACATAATTTCAGTACTTGGATAAGGATCTCCTTTTAATAGGACTTGGGATTTGAGGCTGGAAAGACTCCAAAGACCTCTGTGATTTTATAGCCTAGCTATAACTTTCAAAATTGTGGGAATCCTCACTTTGCCTTATAGTCTGGCTGTCAGCCTTAGACTCTGGTAAGGAATTCTCTCCCGCCATGGAGGTTCGTCCCTCAGGAGATCTCTTCACCTCTGCTGCCCTTTTCCCAAACTTGGAGTGGGGAAGGCTGGAGTAAGGCGTTCAGTAAGGGCTTCAAATGCCTTAGAGGGATTTTTCCTAGTTCTCTTTCTTTGTTCAGAGTCCCCTTCAAGTTCTGTACACTTATGCGTCAAGGGTCTCTTTCTAACCAATCCTTCCCTTAGCACTCCATGAGAGCTTGGCAAGCTTCAGATAGTTAAACTCCAAGGTTTGCCCCGCTCTTAGTCCTCAGACATCTCTGCACATCTGTGCCTCAGTTGGGCGGCATCTCTCTCAGCTCTCTATCTCTGCTCTCACTCTTCTGCAAGAAAACATGTTAGTAGCCCACGGAAGAGAGTTGGAAGGTGGTGTTTGTAGATGATATTTGTAGCAGAGGTTCTTTACAATTTTAAAACATCACACTTGGCCTTTAAAAATTCTAGTTTCCTCCCACCCTCATCTAGGCTGGTTTTCCCTTCTTCCCACTTGCTCCGCCATGAAAGCCATTCGAGTCTTTTCTAACTTTTCGGATTTTAGTTCATTCAGGTTTCTTTTTCCTCAATTTCCTAATGGGTTTTAACAAAACAAAAAATTTCTATGTCATATGTCTTGTTTTTATCTAAATTGGGAATGACATTCTTAACAATGTTCTATATACTAAAAGTCTAATGTTTCTTCGAAAACTGTGTTCACCTTACCTTTATTTTTTCTGCACTGTATTAATTTTTTGGGTTTTAAAGTTAATCTTACATTGAAGTAACTGCATATTCTATTGTCCTGGCTATTATTTTTTATATTTTTAAACACTGTTTAAAAACTTCCTGCACGATGTATGTCTATAGATACATATTTAATATTTATACTTAATCTTTTAATCAGTAATGAACATATTAAGCTCCCTGGATAACTTAGTTATAACAAATGCTATTGGCAAAAACAAATGAAGGAACTAAGTGATTAAATTTAGGAGACTAAAGTTCTCTTACACTGAATTTTTATCTAAATTTCTCCCATTTTGTTAATTTTCATAGAAAATTAGCAATATTTACCTTATTCATTTATTGATTTTTAATGATTTTTCTCTCCTGGTCTTCACCTATACATTATTATAACTTAGTTCTCAATTAGATAATGTCATGTACATTTTCTTTTCTAGAGCATTTATTATCTTTTTCAGAGTTAAACTTACTATTTGATCTGACACAGATAAACTCTTGTAGGTTACAATCATTCATCTAATGTTCTTTTTATACGTACTATTTTTATTCCTTCAGAAATTTGATATTTCCTTTGCTTTCTTAATTCTTGCCTTATTTTACAATATATTTTTAAAATTTACTTGACAGCATCTATTTTTGTCCTGAAACGTTTTTCCATATTCTTTCATCTCACTAGCTGTCAGTGGCAGCATTTTTAAAAATTAAATTTTTTTTAATTTAAAAATTAAAAAACTTAATTATTATGGGTACATAATAGTTGTATATCTTTAGTTGGTATATATGATGTTTTGAAAGAGACATAAATGTGAATTAATCAAATCAGGGCAATTGAAGGATCCATCACTTCAGGCATCTGCGTTTCTGCAGCTGATGAAGCTACTACTACTTTGTAAGAGGAGTTCCAAAGCGTAACTGCTTTTATTTCATGGTTATACAGGAAAGAAGAGAGTAATGCCCCTGGCCTCTTTTTGATGATTTAGAAGTAAAAATTATTCATTTACTTAATTAATTTAAAATCTTATGGTATTAAGTCATAAATCAAATTATAGTTCACATTTCATCTTTATTCTACTACATATAACTTTTCCGTGAAGTGAATACCTACAGATTGTTGTCAAAGAAATATTTGCCTTTGAATATAATGCCATTATTAAGAAAAGAATGAGAATAGAAGAAAGGAAATGAGAGGTAATCTCTCTCTCTCTCTCTCTCTTTTTCTGTCTTTTGTTCTTAGACCCAGAAACAATGTATTAAAATTCTTTCAGGATATTGACTATTACTCTTATTTCAAAAATCATAAGTCTCAAAGGTTCTATCTAAATTTAAAATTGGATATTTTGTGATAGTACTCTAATTATACTCGACTTTCTTTTCAGATTCTTGGGAGCTATCTTGTTATGAAGAGGTAAATTTAACCATCAAACTTCTTGAAATCCTAATTCTTGGATCATACATTAATGGATTATATATGGAAGGGGTGGAAATGGCCTATTTTATTGAACAAATAGCCCTGACATCTTTCCACATATAAACTACGTCTGCACTTTTTGCATTATATTCTGAATATTTCAAATCTCTAAGCTTGTAAACCTTGAGATTTTTGTTCCAAAGGGATCATAAAGATGCATATTGTAAAGGGAGTAAAAAGACATAGATAAGAGTTCAGCAGAGACCGTTGATTCCATTCTTCTCATGACATTACTTCAGTGAGAGAAGAGGGCTGGCAATTGCATATTCAATGATTTAAAAAGGCAGAACTTAGGCAGGAAAAGAAAACAAATGTTGCCTGAAAAATCTATGAAATAGTTCATAGCAAGAGAACATTATGATGTCTCTGTTGACTTAGTTGTACTCTGAAGTCAGAAGGGATTATTAATATCACCTTTTCAGTTTCTTTAGGCATCTGAATACGGAATATAGTTGAACAAAAAAGAAAATCCCAGCCTTGGTGCATGTGGTTAATTTCTGCAGTAGTGGTGCTAACTTGCTCTCTTCCTTATGCACATTTTGTTCCAAATAACAGTCTTGTATTTGGTGAATGCACACAAGTGAATGACAGTGTTCAAATTGTTTAAAAATGCCATATGTGGCTGGATAATATTTTAAAATATGAAATTTGATGCTTTGATTCTGCTTAAGTTTTCACATTTTTCTTCCTCAGGAAAGATATATGGTAAGGCTTCAGGGAAGACATGGAACAAGGCCAAAAGCACTGGTCAAAAGCTTCAAATTCTTGCTATCTCCTTACCTGTACACACACTACACACCAGAAACTCTATGCGTGATTGAGAAGATAGAAATGAAATAGGAATTGTAAAGAAAATAAGTTTAATATGAAAAAACAAGCATACAAGGAAAAAGGAATTCTCTCTATTAAACCAAAAAAGAGATTTATTATGGCTATGCAGAATGAATAGAGGCCTATAACTCTTGGAGCAATATGGACAATGTTCTTTAAGAACAAGGCAAAAGGAATAGCTGCATTGCCCCAGGGAAAATGGATCATTAATCCGTTTGTATGTATTAATGTAATATTAAACCATTAAAGTCCTGAATATTCCTGATTGCAGGGACAGTGGATGACTTGTAGTAACTTATGTTAACAGCTAGATAATCTCAGCATTCAGAGGGCCCTGACCCTCACTTCTTATGTATGACAAGCTCCTTTCTCTATGCCTTAGTTCTGTTTAGGACTCTAAATCTCTATAACTAAAGAAAAGGAGGGGGGCTGGGGCAGTGACCCACACCTATAATTCTAGCACTCTGTGAGGCCAAGGCAGGAGGATCACCTGAGGTCAGGAGTTTAAGTCCAGCCTGAGACCAGCTTGAGACCATCTCTACTAAAAATAGAAAAAATTAGCTTGGCACACAGGTGTGTGTCTATAATTCCAGCTATTTGGGAGTCTGAGGCAGGAGGATCGCTTGAGCCCAGGAGTCTGAGGTTGCTGTTTCCTAGGCTGATGCCACAGCAGTGAGGCTCAGGAAACAGAGTTAGACTCTGTCTCAAAAACAAGAAAGAAAGAAAGAAGGAAAGAAAAGAAAGAAAGAAAGAAAGAAAGAAAGAAAGAAAGAAAGAAAGAAAGAAAGAAAGGAAGGAAGGAAGGAAGGAAGGAAGGAAGGAAAAGGAAAGGAAAGGAAAGGAAAGGAAAGGAAAGGAAAGGAAAGGAAAGGAAAGGAAAGGAAAGGAAAGGAAAGGAAGAAAAGAAAAGAAAAGAAAAGAAAAGAAAAGAAAAGAAAAGAAAAGAAAAGAAAAGGAAAAAAGGGGGGAAGGGTAGGGAGGGAGAGAACAAAAAAGCATAAGGTTGCAGTACTATGGATTGAGTGGTCAAATTTTAAATTGAACTACTCAAAAGAAATAACTACTTCTCATATACCAGGTCTGGGAGAATGTAATTCACAAAAGCTACGCATACTCAGTATGTTAATGAGTGGCTAGAAAAATTAATTTCCAATTTTAAATGCTATTGTTATTGAATAAAGTACCTCCTTACTGGTTTTTTTTGCAAGTATGCATTGATTATTTTCAGATGCCATACCGGGCTTCAGTATAGTATCAACTTTCCTTTGAATAATCCAATCTTTCTTTTTTTTTATTTCAGCATATTATGGGGGTACAGATATTTAGGTTAAGTATGTTGCCCTTGGCCCCCTTCCCCCCCAAGTCCGAATTTCAAATGTGTCCATCTTTCAGGTGGTGCGCATTGCACTCTTTGTGTATATATAT
>CAUYSK010021648.1:0-15984 GCA_963575035.1 Avahi laniger
AGTCCCAGCTACTTGGGAGGCTGAGACAGTAGGATTGCTGGAGCCCAGGAGTTTGAGGTTGCTGTGAGCTAGGCTGATGCCACGGCACTCACCCCAGGCAAGAGAGTGAGACTCTGTCTCAAAAAAAAAAAAAAAAAAAAAGGGTCTAAAAACAATAACCTAAGGTTCTATCTCAACAAGCCATAAAAAGAGGAGGAAATTAAGTAAGAAGGAAGGAAATAAAGAGTGAAAATCAATTAAATATAAACAGACAAATAATAGTAAAAGTCAAGGAAACTAAAAGCCAGGTCTTTGAAAAATAAATTAATGAAAATTATAAACCTCAATACTAATTAAGGAAAAAACAGAAAAGACCAACATTATCAACCTCAGGCATCAAAGATAGGATATTATAAATCTTAGAGGCATTAAAATAAGGGGATAAATTCAACAACTTAGATAAAATGGATAAATTCCCTGAAATGTCCAAATTACCCAATCTGTGAAGAGCAAAAAATCTAAATTATGAATTGAATTCAAAAATAAAACATTCTCAAATATGGTATACGTATACAATGGAATACTACTCAGTTATAAAAAACTACGGTTATCTAGCACCTTATATTTTCCTGGACAGAGCTTGAGCCCATCCTCCAAAGTGAGGTATCACGAGAATGAAGAATAGGTACCACATGTACTCGCCATCAAATTGGCACCAACCGATCAACACTAAGGTGCTCACACAGCAGTAATATTCATTGGGGGTCCAACTAATGGACACAGTGAGCGTTGTAGCAGGGAAAGGGCATGCCTCAAATCATGCTTTGGGTGTGGCAAAGTCATAACACGTAACCAAAACATTTGTACCCCATTATATCCTGAGGAAGAAAGCAGAGGCTTAGAAAAATCTGTTAATAAAATCCCAGGTAATCTTGAAGAGAAGGATTAAAATGATAAGGAAATGTAATTGTGTTTAGTAAAACATTTTTAAAACAAAATATTGGGCAAGTCTACTTTGTAGAACTAAACAATAAATGATAATAAAGGTTGAAAAAAATAAAACATTCTCACAAAAGAAACTTCAGGACTAGACAACTGAACTGGTGAATTCAATTTATCGTTTACAGAAGGAATAATTCTAGTCTTACACACACCCTGTTAGAAAACAGAAGAGGATGGTATACTACTCACCAAGTAAGTTATCATTTGAGACCCGTATATCGAAACTAGACAAAGACATCAAATGCAAAGAAAATTACAGATTAAGAGCCCTTTTCGACACAGGTGCAAAAATCCTTAACAAAGAGCAAATTTTGATTTGCTCCAGAAACAGACCAACATGTAGAATATGACCGATTTGTTTCAAAAGAGATGTCAAGGTAATTCAATGTGGAAAAGGTAGTTGTTTCAACAAATGGAGCTGGAAAAATGGATATCATTGTGGAAAAAAAATGAACCTTACCTCCCACCATAGATAATAATTAAATGAAAACAGATCACAGTTTAAACAATAAAACAACTTTTAGAAAAAAAAAAGGACAGGATAATTTAAGCATGAAGATTTCTTAAGACACAAAAGAATATACTATAAAAAATTGATAAATTCAACTTCATTCAAGGACATTTCCTCTTAGAAAGACACCATTAAGAAAATGAAAAGTCGCCGGGCGCGGTGGCTCACGCCTGTAATCCTAGCTCTCTGGGAGGCCGAGGTGGGCAGATCATTCTGAGCTCAAGAGTTCGAGACCAGCCTGAGCAAGAGTGAGACCCCACCTCTACCAAAAATAGAAAGAAATTAATTGGACAGCTAAAAATATATATAGAAGAAATTAGCCGGGCATGGTGGCGCATGCCAGTAGTCCCAGCTACTCGGGAGGCTGAGGCAGTAGGATTGCTTGAGACCAGGAGTTTGAGGTTGCTGTGAGCTAGGCTGACGCCACGGCACTCGCCCCAGGCAAGAGAGTGAGACTCTGTATCAAAAAAAAAAAAAAAGAACATTATCGAAAAGTGAAAAGACAGCTTACTGAAAGACAGAAATTATTTGCAAATCAGTTTCTAATAAGGGTCTAGAACATAATAACTCAACAAAAAGACAAACAACCCAACTTAAAAATTAGGCAAAGGACTGGAATTGACTTTTCTACAAAGAAGATAGAGAAATAGCCAAGAAGCACATGAGAAAAAGCTCATTCTCATTAGTCATTAGGGATATGCAAATCTAAACCACAATGAGATACCACTTCAACCCCCTAGGATAGCTATATAAAAAAACCAAGAAGAAAAATTGTGTAAGAGAGGATGGTGGACAAATGGGAACATTTGTATATTGCTGGTAGAAATGCAAAATGGTGCGGCCACTGTGGAAAACAGAGTGACAGTTCCTCAAAAAGTTAAACAAAGAATTACCATATGACCCAGCAATTCCACTCCTACATATGTACCCAAAAGAATTGAAAATAGGTACTCAAACAAATACCTTCACAGAGATGTTCATGGTAACAGTATTCACAACAGTCAAAAGGTAGAAACAACTGAAATGTTCTTGAATGGATAAATAAAATGTATATACATACAATGAAATATTGCTGAGATATAAAAAGGAATGAAGTACCAATAAATATTATAATATGGATGAACCTCAGAAACATTATGCCAAGTAAAAGAAGCCAAGCATAAAAAATCACATATTGTGTCATTCCATTTATATGAAATACCCAGAGTAGGTAAATCCATAGAGACAGAAAGAAGATTGGTAGTTTCCAGGGACTGAATGGCTATGGGGTTTTCTTTTTGGGTGATGAAAATGATTTGGAACTAGATAGACGTGGTAGTTGTACAACATTGTGGATGTACTAAATGCTACAAACTATATATACTTTAAGATGGATAACTTTATATTATGTGCATTTTACCTCATTAAAAAAACTAAGCCATGTCAATACTAAAAGTAAGCAAGGTAGTGGTGGTAAATTTCTTTGTCATCTGAAAGTAAGGAAATCTTAATTCTGACTTTTTTTTTTTTTTTGAGACAGCCTCACTCTGTTGCCCTGGCTAGAGTGAGTGCCGTGGCGTTAGCCTAGCTCACAGCAACCTCAAACTCCTGGGCTCAAGCGATCCTACTGCCTCAGCCTCCCGAGTAGCCGGGACTACAGGCATGCGCCACCATGCCCGGCTAATTTTTTCTATATAGTTTTAGTTGTCTGATTAATTTCTTTCTATTTTTAGTAGAGACAGGATCTCGTTCTTCCTCAGGCTGGTCTCGAACTCCTGAGCTCAAACAATCCACCTGCCTCGGCCTCCCAGAGTGCTAGGATTACAGGCGTGAGCCACCGTGCCCGGCCTAATTCTGACTTTTGATCAAAGTCAAATTTGGGAAATAATAGGAAAATATTGATAAACTAAGCATATAAACTTAAAAAAACCAGTAGGGACATCATAAGCAAAAACACTCTTTTGAATTTATATCGTATATGTAAAATTAATCATTCTAACATATAAAGAGCTCATATATCAATAAGGAAAAGACCAAAAACATGATTTTTAAAAACAGATAGTTTACACAGAAAGAAATGCAGATGGCCATTGCACATATGAAATTATGCTCAATCTTGGTCATAAGAGATATACAAATTAAAACTACACTGAGATATTATTTGTCACCTATCAGATTAGAAGATTGGAAAAAATCCATAAGTTTGACAAAATACCTTCTTGGCAAGTCTAATGAAATAGGAAGTCCTTTACATTGTTGGTGGGAGTATAAAATGGTATAAACTGATGTATAATTTATAATATCTCACAGAATTACAGATACAATTAACCTCTGATCCAATGATCCACTTTCAGGACTCTATTCTGAGGTTATTCCCACATAAAATTGAAATAACATTTACATAAAATTATTCATTGTGGGAAAAAAAAAGAAAAAATATTCATTGTGGCCTTATTTATAGTAAAAAGTATTGGAAACAACCCAAGAGTTCTTCAGTACAAGAGTGGTTGAAAAAACTTTGGTATATCCACTCAATTGAATACTACGTATCTGTTAAAACTAATGAGAAACTTCTACATCATTTGACATGAAGTAATCGCTAGAATATATCATTAAGTGAAAAAATGAATACTGTTACTAGTATGTTACCTATTTTGTAAGTAAGGAGGTATAATAAAGAAAAAAATACATATATATTTGCAAAAAGAAGTGCTGGAAGTATAAACCAGAAACTAATAAAATTGGTTACTTCTAGAGGTAAAAATGGAGAATGGGGCTGAAAGGCATGAAGGAAACACGACTTCCCTGAGTGTGCCTTCTTAGATGGCTTTCACTTGTGAACCTGTGAATGTTTTTCAAAATAGAAAACTAAATCAAAGGGGAAAAGAAACAAACCCTAAAATTGAAAACAAAAGAAAGAAATGACCCTAAATATATATAAAAATAGTAACATAACCACACAGGTAAAATAATTTTTCAAATTTACTCTGACTGTAAATTCTTTGATGACACAAGAAGAACTATAAAATAATTTTAATCCTTATTTAGTAGTTTAATTGTGAGTAGTGATATTAATACTGTAATGATATTGATGCTATTTTGATATATTTGTATTATAAAGTAATTCTAATAAGGAATGATGTTCTTATTATTAGGAACCAGGATTTTCAAAGTAAGGTAAATTAGACACAAGTATAAATTCAAAAAACTTATTTTTTTTATTTTTTTATTTTTATTTTTTTTGAGACAGAATCTGGCTCTGTTGCTGGGGCTAGAGTGCTGTGGCGTCGGCCTAGCTCACAGCAACCTCAAACTCCTGGGATCAAGCAATCCTACTGCCTCAGCCTCCCGAGTAGCTGGGACTACAGGCATGCGCCACCATGCCCGGCTAATTTTTTCTATATGTTTTTAGTTGTCTGGATAATTTTTTTCTATTTTTTAGTAGAGACGGGGTCTCACTCTTGCTCAGGCTGGTCTCGAACTCCTGACCTTGAGCGATCCTCCCGCCTCTGCCTCCCAAGAGTGCTAGGATTACAGGCGTGGGACAATGAGACATTAAGTGCCTCCAATATGATACAATATAAAGTGTACAGGATCACCTCTTAAAGTAATTCTTAACAAAATTATTTCACCTGAATCATCTAATTAGGTTTTTAGATCGAACTCCAATTTATAGGAAATATAAGGGATAATAAGTTAAATGATTCTATGCAGAAGCAATTAGACAAGACTAGAATGTAGGACATGATATACTGCAAGACAATTGGCCTGTTCTTTTCAAAAAGTTACTATGAATAAGAGTGGGGGTGGGGGCACTATTTAGACTAAAAGAGACATAACGAAATGCAATGCATGGTTCATGTTTGGATCCTGCTATAAAAGACTTTTGGGCTGGGTGTGGTGCTCATGCCTGTAGTCCTAGCTACTTGGGAGGCTGAGGCAGGAAGACTGTGGGAGCCCAGAAGTTTGAGGCTGTGCTGCAGTGAGCTATGATCGGGCCACTGCACTGCAGCCTGGGTGACAGAGCAAGACCCTATGTCAAGGAAAAAAAAAAAAGAGAGAAAGAGACATTTGGGGAGTATTTGGCGAAATTTGAATTTGTACTTGGTATTGGATATTAGGAAATTATTTTCAATTTTGTTCAGCTTGTTAATGGTGTGTGGCTATATAAGAAAAATTCCTTATGTTTTAGAAATGCGTATTGAAATATTTAGAGGTGAAATGTTTCATAATGTCTGTCATTTATTTTAAGAACTTTATTATGAAGAAATAGATGAAACAAGTATGGCAAAACGTTAATGTGTTAAATCTAGGAGATGAGTACATGGGTATTGATACACTAGTCTTTCAACTACTTTTTAAAAATGTTTAAAAATGTTCATAATATACAGTTTAAAAAATTGAAAATGGTTTGGGGGAAGGGTCCCTAGGAAATGCTACTTCTCAGCCCAAAAGGGGTAAGTTGGATTTGACTTACACTGAGAACCTATAACTCTTGGATTCTTCCTCATATGCCTTTTTTTCTCCCCTTTTCTCCCCACACCCCACCTATCCAGCCCTCTTTGACTCTCTGCACAGCAACCAGGCCTCAGATAGCCCATTTTCCCCACCCCGTACTCTTCACTCACCTCCCCTGCAACTTCGGCAGCGCTCTGAGAGGCCCCCTTGGTGTAAGTAACCCTTCGCCTAGACAGAAGCCAAGGGGGGTGGAAGGACTGGTGAATGAGAGACCTGTTGCATGAGGGGAAGAAAGATGAGGGTTGAAAGACCAGGAATACGTATTCAGGGAAGCGATCTCTTCTGCTGCTTCCAAGATGAGGGGAGGGCCTGTTTATTCTCTCTCTTCACATCTGTCCTCCATGCTCCCTCTATCTCATTGGAGAGAGACTCCTCTCCAATATTAGGGAATAATTTTTAATTTGGAGGGAGCTCTGCCCCACAGAGCCCTTTGGGGAAGAAAGGATGGAGACTTCATTCTCCTCCAATCCCCATTTGATCTCTACAGCTTTCTCCAGTAAAGATGACTAAGAGGCAATCTACGACACATCTAGAAAAGATGGGAGCAGAAAACTAGAATCTGCTACTTATTTCTACATGTCCCTTCTCTCAAGTTGTCTGTTCTCAGCTGTTAGTTCAAGTTGAGGCGCTGGTTTTTCCATCTCTTCTTTATTGCCTCTAGCCTATCACTAATTATTTTTGGTAACCATGTGAACAGTGGAGCCACAAGAAGTTCTTAAGGTGACTATAAGGTGGAGAAGATACTGTTAGTAATCGAAGGTGGGGCTATGGGCCAGAAGGACTGTTGAGGGAAAAATCCTTTCCTTATCATCCTGCCTTCTGAAATCAAACATGCCTTTCTTTATTTTACTTGGATAGGAATGAAGCAAAGATTTATATTTCAGCATTGGGGTTAACAGTTGGAAATTTTGCCCTTCTTCTGGCACCCGGTGTGAGGAAGAAACTTCCCTCCCTGACACCAAGAATTCTCCCCTGAATTTCAGATTATCCTACGCTCACCTTGATTATCCTACACTGCCCCTTTTACCTCTTCTGGAATGTTTATGGGTTCTGCTCCCCTGGAAATCTTATCCTTCTCCCTCTTCTGTTTCTGTCTGACCTTTTTGATTTGCCAGCTCTGACCACAAGCTGGATATTAAGGCTACTTCTATACTTAGGTAAAGCTTAATTTACATCTTTTCTTTTTTTCCATCTAGACCTTCGATTCAGTATCAGGCATGTAGCCTCATTGGTAAACATCTTCTTTAGGGTCCGTCTGCACCGGAAATAGACTCCATATCTCTTAAAGCCTTGTACCAAAACCATTTCCCTCTCTTTTCCTACTTGAAGCATGCCTCCTCTGATCCTTTATAGAAGAGAGATAGCTAGCATATCTTATAAACTCAATGACTAACTAAGCTTTTACTAACTGAGCTTTTATTTGGCTCAGACTTGCCAGATTTTCCAGGTTTTCTTTGATGACAATGTATTCAGGGATCCCCTGTTTCGAGAATCTATCATCATTGATACTATAGTGTTTTAATATATAGTTGTAATACAATACTATCAATCAGTATGGTATTTACAAAGGGAAAAGTAGATTATTTTCTTACTAGAGGTCAATGCAGAAATAGATGCTGGAGTAGGAATTGTCCCACAGTGTGATTAAAGACTCTGAGGTCTTTATTATACTCAGAGAAATTAATTTTATGTTTTCTATATGTGTAATAGAAATACGCACAAGCCTGTAATTTAGAGGGTTCCAAGACTTAGAGGGTCTTAACTTTGGCTCCATGGATGGGTTTTAGGTAGAGTCTGTAAGCCTCAGGAATCATATGCAATGATGAGTATGAATATTCATATGTACATTTTTCCTGGAAGATTTTCATTAGAGCCTCTAAGGGGTCAGTGTCCCCCAGAAAGGTTAAGAACTTCTGCCATGTAGAGGTTCCATGGCAGTCTTTTATCTTTGGTAAACAATTTTCTTTCCTACTGTTCTTATTTATAAGGTTTTTCTATATTCTCTGGCTTACTTATCTCTTGGGATATTAATAATGATTACCTCTGCCCCAGAAATACATTGATTGCTTTAAAGAATGATTCTTAACAAAAGGTATACATCAGATTCAACTGGGAGTGTTTCAACAAAATGATATTGCCCTCTTCCTTCCCCCTCCCCTCACCTACGCCTTTACACTAAACATAGAATTAGAATCTCTGGAAATGGAATCTGGGAATTTGTATTTAAAGAAAATTTTTGACAATTTTTTATTGATGCATAATAGTAGTACATGTGATAATTTTAATACATTAGTATCATTTGTAAAGATCAAATCAGTGTACTTGGGATATCCATCCAAGAATTCTTCGAATTCTTCTCTTCTAGCTATTTTGAAGTATACTGTGGATCTACAGTCTCCATCCCCTGGGCTGCAGACTGGTACCAGTCTGTGGCCTGTTAGGCACTGGGGCACACAGCAGGAGGTGAGTGGTGGGGCTAGCTAAGCTTCATCTGTATTTACAGCTGCTTCCCATCACTCACATCACCACCTAAGCCCTGCCTCCTGTCAGATCAGCAGTAGCATTAAATTCTCATAGGAGCGTGAACCCTACTGGAAACTGTGCATTCAAGGGATCTAGGTTGTATGCTCCTTATAAGAATCTAATGCCTGATGATCTGAGGTGGAGCTGAGGCAGTGATGCTAGTGCTGGAGGGTGGCTGCAGATAGAGATTATCATTAGCAAAAAGGTTTGACTGCACAGAGACTATAATAAATCAATTGCTTGCAGACTCTCATAAAAACCCTATCTGTGGCTGGGCGCGGTGGCTCACGCCTGTAATCCTAGCACTCTGGGAGGCCGAGGCAGGCGGGTCGTTTGAGCTCAGGAGTTCGAGACCAGCCTGAGCAAGAGTGAGACCCCGTCTCTACTAAAAATAGAAAGAAATTATCTGGACAACTAAAAATACATAGAAAAAATTAGCTGGACATGGTGGCGCATGCCTATAGTCCCAGCTACTCGGGAGGCTGAGGCAGGAAGATCGCTTGAGCCCAGGAGTTTGAGGTTGCTGTGAGCTAGGCTGACACCATGGCACTCTAGCCCAGGAAAGAGAGTGAGATTCTGTCTCAAAAAAAAAAAATAAATAAATAAATAAATAAACCTATGGTTGACTTTTAAATGGTTCATTTGAAGAAAAGTAATTGCATTTATTTTCTGGCAGTATTACAGAATTAATACTTAAACCAAAAATTTCATACATTGGAGAAGCTGTCAGTGTATTGACATAGAGTTAATTATCTCCCAGAATATGGAGCTACTTCCTGCCCCTACCCATCCCTTCTAGAATTTCATCAGATAAACTCCAGGTTAGTTATGTTAGCAATAAGCCTCAGACAGTTATATTTCTGTCAGGAGTTATTTGGATCTGGCACAGAGAATGTTGCTATTGTATCCTGAGGTTTATGCCAAGAGAATGAAAATGGGCTATGAACTTGTAGCTGTTTTTTATTTACGGTCCTTCCTGTATTCCCCAAAATACCAAGGGGGTGGTGGTATTGCTGTTGTTCCTGCTGTTTTAAATCTGCTCTCACTGATTGATTTCTGGACTGAATAACCTCACTTAGATACCAAGTACACATTTAGGTTAAACTATTCATACTTTATTAAGGATCATTGTCTAAAGTATGTCCAATTCAATTTGATCATAAAGTTTCATTCCAGAATTTGTAAATTATTTGGCATCCTGATTTTTTTCTCAGCTGTTTTTTCCCTTTCATAGGTAGTAAATAGTAGGTAAAATAAAGAAAGAATTTTTTTTTCTACTTGTGCAGCACATCTCACTACTTTGGATCAGGAACACTTACGGGAATGGAAATTTCACTATATTCTTTAGCCATCATGAGTTTATCACCTACTAATATTTCAGAGTTCTTTGAATCAAAATGATCTGATTCTTTTTAAATTATTTATTTTTAACCTTCTGCTATTTGTTTCAGCATGTTAAGTTTATCACTTATTTTTGATCAAAATGCTTTCTTTTAATCTTTAGGATGAGTGTGTATTGTGGGTAAAAATTACAATTATGGTGTTCTGTCATTTCATTAGTCTTCAGGTTACCAGATAATTTTTAGCCTGTTTTCATGTAACATCATTATACTTTTGGTCAGATTCTTATTCAGCTTGTGAGAACAAAGACTTTTCTCTATACTAACAGTTCTCAACCTTTGGTCTGAGGACACTTGGAGGTCCCCAAAGTCATTCTGGGGTTCATGAAGTCTACAAATCTACATGAGACCAGATTATTTTTATATACTTCAACTAAAACAGTACATCTCAGCAGAATCCAGCTGGCTTTTACAAAGCCAGGTAGTAAAGAGAATTACAAAGATGTAGGAAAATGTCACTCTTATTATTTTTATTTTTGAAAACTTTTAACATTACATGTTAGAACATACATATTTATGTTTTAGTGTGTAATGGTTATAGGACTGTTATTTTAAATAAACTAATATTTACAAATGTGTCTGAGTTTTAATTCTTAATACATATACATTGATAGATGTAACCCCTACAGACAAAAAGATTGCATGGTCCTCAATTTTTAAGAGTTCTCAGAAATTCTAAGGTGAAACATTTAAAGACCTGCTTTATAGTTCTTTCGTAAGGCTGCCGAAACTTGCATTTTCCTGAACTTTTTTTTTTTTTTTTTTTTGTGCTACAGCACCTGAGTACAGAAAGCTTTATAAATATCTTCTATTGGTTTCCAGTACTTAAATGAGAAAACACAGCATTGTGTTCTGATGTATTTCTGGAGACATTTAACTGGTTTAAAGGGTGGTGATTGTGGGAAGGGAGGTTGCTGCAGGATGATGAATGTGAAACTACTGGAATCATCAATGATATAAAAAAATGGAATGAGAACAACTGCGTACTTACCACCCAGCTTTACCAGATCTCATTATTTTGTTATATTTGATTCAAATTTTCTTCAAACCAGTATGCCCTCTTGTTCTGAGGGAATCATGTCTGGGTTTAATGTTTATTATTTTTATATGTATTTTATTTTTCTTTCTATATTTAAATATTTTACATAGACACACAGTATGTAATATTTTAAATTCTAATGTAAAAAATAAACTTTTTTGACTCAGTGTTATGTTTTAGAGATATATCCATGTGATCACATGTAGCTCTACTTTATTCATTTTAATTGTTTCATAGTGCTCTCTTATATGATCATATCTCAGTGTATTCTTTTGCTTGGTGATAGGTATTTAGGTAGTTTCTAGTTTTATGTTTTAATAAAGATGCTGTGGTAGCATTTTTGAATAAGTTTTCTTTCGTACATGCATGATATTTTCTCTAGACCCTGTATCTAAGGGTGGAATTTCTAGGCAAAGGGTATTTTATTAGTTTTCTATTGTTGCTAGAACAAATTGATGTAAACTCAATGAGTAAAACAACACAGATTTATTCTCTTACAGTTCTGGAGGTCAGAAGTCTGAAATGATTTCACTGGGCTAAAATCAAGGTGTGGACAGGTCTATGTTCCTTTTGGAATCTGTAAAGGAGAATTGTTCTTTTGTCTCTTTCAGCTTCTAGAGACATTACTTGGCATGTGGCCCTTCCTCCATTTTCAAAGCAAGCAGCATAGCATCTCAAATCTTCCTTTAACTTTGACCTTTTCACCTTCTGGCTCTTATAAGGATTCTTGTGATTACACCCGGCTCACCCAGATAATCTCCCCATCTCAGACCCTTAACTTAATCAAATCTTTAAAATCATTTTTGCCATGAAATATAATTTATTCATGGGTATCAGGAATTAGGACATGGACAGCTTGGAATGGCCATTATTCTGTCTACTATGAGTATACATATCTTCAACTTTACTAATTGTTAACACATTGCTCTCCAAAGTTGTTTTGCCAAGTTTTTCTTCCACTAGCAGTGTAAGAATAGGCCAATTTCCTTGTTGATACTTGATATTTTCAGACCTTAATATTTTAGTTCATTTTCAGTATAAATGGTCTTATGTTTTTCATCTTGTTAGTAATTTTGAGTATCTTTTCATTGGTATATTGCCCTTTGCGTAATTATCCTCTTCCCTACATTGTAAGTTACCATCATACAAATATAGCTTGGGTTATTTTGGCTAAGAATATTTGCTCATATTTCTTCCCACTCACATAGCCTTGTGTGATTTTCTTGTAGTTTATTTCTGAGATTGACATTTTACTAGCCAGAAATACTTAGCATCATTTGTAAACTAAAAGACATTTATTAAAATGTGAAATTAAACCAAACTCAGGTTTAATATTATTTGAAGTTAATTCAGAGATTTATCAGCTACTTATGTATATGATGCTATTCTTTCTAAATATATCCTAGGTGATTTAAAATGTGTACATATTCTTGGATCCATTATGGTTATACATAATTATTACAAGGACATTGTTGCCTATTGTTTTTACTCGCTGAGCTTCCTGATTTGATATAAGTGCCGTTTGTATCATTTTTACAGCACTACCTGTAGTCTCTTACTTGATTTCCCTTCTGTTAGTATCATGTACCACCTGCCCAGTCCATATTTGGTCCAGGAGCCAGACTCATCTCTTTTAAGAATTCCTTGAAGAAAATTCCCCTAGAGATGCTCCCAACAGATTTCATAACTTTTCTTCTTTTGCAGAACTCTTAGAATTTAAAGACAGTTATAGATGCTTTCTCAGAATTTGTGTATATCCACTGCCACATACGTACGCACACCACAATGTAATCATAGTCCCTCAGTGCTCATACTCCACATACATGGTCTATGTTTCCCAAATTAAAATATATGACTTGCAGGATAACGATTAAACAGATTAGCCTACACATGAAAATATGATGCCCTTTATGATCTGACCCCTAGGTATTTGCCTCTTCAGGTTAATTTCTCAGTACTATGTTCTGCATAAACATTCCAGTACTTGACATCTTTAAACACACTCTGCTCTTAACTCTGGGATTCTGACTACAGGATCTTGCCATCTATTTCTTGATAGCTGATAAACAATAGGTAGAATACTGTTCATGCCTTTGCCAAATGCTTTAGAAAGATTTTGTTGATTTTATTTTCTCCTTTGTTCTTAGTAGTTATTTATCAGTGTATCACGGTTGAATAGCTTGCTTGCTAACAGCCCTGGACAAAGGAAGACTCCTCTGTAACATATAAAAACTTTGGGGTAGTTACTTGCTGTCTTTTTTATTTTTAAATCTCATTTCTTGATTCTTTGCAGTATTCCATAAGTGGGAAAAGTGAGAGACAGTATGGTTAGTGACTATGAAGATGGATTCTAAAGCCAGGTGGACTGTATTTTAATTAGAAACTTGACAGTTGCAAGGTTCAAGAAATGTGTTACAAACTGGGTTAAGGGAATTTTTTTTCTATGTAACCAAAAATACAACAATAATATTTCTTTTTCTATATAACCAAAAATATAGCAATGCTATCTCTTTTGCTATGTAACCAAAAATATAGCAATAATATCTCTTCAGATACGGTTTGATCTGGGCTCTAGCACAATTTTTCTGTGACTGTCTTGGCTGTGTTCATCTTTTTGAGTTATCTTTTCTTCAAAATGCTTTCTGTCACAGGAAATGGCTTCCCAGTTCTAGGTCTTATACCATTTACTGCCCCATCCAAAAGTGTAGAGAATGCTTTCTCAAGCCTGTAAAAAGAGTCTTGGGATTTATTTTGCTTGGAACGACTTAGACCACATGCCAATATGGCCAGGGGAATCTTGTGCTAGAAGGCTTATGCCAGGGCTAATGCCAGTCAATAAAATAATCATCTTTTAACAAATAAATATGGTACATTTAAAGATGGTTTTTTTTTTTTTAGACAAGAGCATTTAATATCAAGCCAGGGACATAGATTCACCATATATCATAACTGGACTTTTAACATTTAGATATAGCTTGATTGATCAAAAAGGTAAATGAATAGCTTGACACTACACTTTACGTGGCAGGACCTCAGTTTTCCCATTTGAAAAGTATATGTTTTAACATCTACTCCAGAGGGTTGTGAGTATCAAGAAATGTGACCAAGTCTGAGATTTTGCTGTCCTTGCAAGCTAATATGTTACCTTTTACTATTCACGTTTGCTGGCCAAAGACACAGACTTGTTCAGATACAAAGAGTTTTATCACTGGCAACAGTGCGGTAGCAGGAGTATTAGCGTCCTCACTAGTTCTCCGAACCCCTATTCCAACAGGGCAATGCAGAGAGGGCCAAGTAATGCCTACATATGTTGTGGGTTGCATTATAGAAAAGGAGCCCCAACCAAGATTAGGGAAACTGAATCTTTCTTAGCGTACTTTAAACAAACCTGCCTGGCGTTTACCTTAGACAGAAACATTATCTTTATTATACTAGACAGTAAACAGACCTATCCTTTACTTCAGAGGAAGATATTGTTTCTGTCTTCCAAGGCTATTTTCTACACACACATTCTTAAAAAGATAGTCCAGGACAAAGATGGTCAATGCCTCTATTTGCAGGGATATGTGTAAATGTGAGAGACCCATGACTAATTGTCTCACAATAATATCTGCCCCTTGTTTCTACATTGTCTTGGCTTCTGGGTAATTTTCCTGTGAGTATGCCATTCCATTGGCCATTCTAATTAATCTGGCTGGCAAAAGCTGCACCAAAGCTGTATAATTTGTCTCATAGTATTTAATTAAGGATACTGTCAATAGAATTCCAAGTGGCATGATGAGGCCAATGTTATTTATTACTCAGGGTTTCCACGATACCCCTCAGGACTCCAAACCTTGCTGACCAAACAAATCCCACAAAACATCAATATCTATCTTAGAAATCCTGGTGGCTTTCTCTTGAGTTTCTCTCTTAGCCTTTCCATTTGGTTAAAGGTGTTAATCCAGGCACAGCAGGATGCATTAGTGATTTTAGGTATTCTGCCTTGGACAAAAATGAGTAAGTCTAAGATACTTCTATCATCCATAACTGCCTTGAACAGTGAACTAAGACAGACCTTAATGTCTTCCAGAGCATAGGTGGTGTCATCGATAACACAGTGAAAGACAGGGACAAATTTCATGCCACCTTCCTCATTAGATAGCTCCTGTTATAGGGAAAACTGCCCACAGGGTATACATAAATAACAAGTCAGTTATAGTTCTGGAAAGTCCCCCCAAGTAAAAAGGTTAACTTTGTTTCAGAGTTCTGTAGTTGTCTGAGAGCTATAGGATCTACTGGTGATATTTCTGTAATCACTTGTAGGTCTCAAGTGGCTTTAGCAAAACCTGTGTATCTCTGGGTAATGTGGCCTTTGCTCATCTTTCCAGCTTTATCTTGCCCAGGCTTCCTTCACTCTGCATTCTTTAAGCCCCTATGCTTACAATGCTCCCTCTAGCCAGATAGCCCTTACACAAGCAAGGCCCCAATATAAAATGCTTTTCTCTCCAGTCTTAGCCTAGGTAACTTCCACTCACTCTTTGTCATCTCTAGTCTATCCTCACTGTCCTATTGTACTATATTTTGTACTTTTGAGGTGTCTTGCACTGCTTCATAGCACTTACCACAGTCTTAGTTTATATCTATTTGAGTTATTTTATTAGTGCTGGTCAAATGCTAAATCATATGTTCTTTGAGGGCTGGGCATGAATTTGTTTTTGCTCACCTTTAAGAGTTTGGAAAGGGGGGGGATGGGAGAAAAATGGCGGATTAGGGGTGACCTCCTGGCTCTCTGCTCCCAGAGTGGGAGGTGAAGAACACGGACACCCACACGTGAGTGAGGCGCTCTCCCACAGGATCGGCTTTGCGAATCTGCAAAGAAGCAGCGAGGGACAAACAGCACCGCAGATAAAAGCTCAATTCAAAGGTTCTGGAACACCTTGACAACTGACTCCTCCACACAAAATCCAAGCAACAAAAGAGAGAGCAGCCTCATAACTAAACCCAGTGCCTTCCACCTCAACCAAGTAGTCGATAGTGGAGTCACACACTCA
>CAUYSK010021650.1:0-24907 GCA_963575035.1 Avahi laniger
TTCCTTAAACTTAACATTTTAGTATTATGTAATGAGAGTTAATGCCTGTACATGTGCAGTACTTTGCAGGATTCAAAAGTCTGTGAAGGGCCGGGCGCGGTGGCTCACACCTGTAATCCTAGCTCTCTGGGAGGCCGAGGCGGGCGGATTGTTTGAGCTCAGGAGTTCAAGACCATCCTGAACAAGAGTGAGACCCCGTCTCTACTAAAAATAGAAAGAAATTAATTGGACAGCTAAAAATACATAGAAAAAAAAATTAGCTGGGCATGGTGGCGCATTCCTGTAGTCCCAGCTACTCGCGAGGCTGAGGCAGGAGGATCGCTTGAGCCCAGGAGTTTGAGGTTGCTGTGAGCCAGGCTGATGCCATGGCACTCACTGTAGCCCGGGCAACAGAGTGAGACTCTGTCTCAAAAAAAAAAAAAATTAATTTTTAATTTTTTTTTTGAGATATAATTCACATAACGTAAAGTTCACCATTTTAAGGTGTACAGTTCAGTGATTTTCTTTGTCTCTTCACTATGTTGTATAACTCCTGCTGATATGTAATTGCAGAATACTTCTATCAACTCAAAATGACATATGCACCTCTCAGCAATCATTCCCAATTCTCCTTACGTCCATTCCCTGGCAACCATTGTTATAATATACTTTCTATCTCTGTGGATTTGCCTGTTCCGGACATTTCATTTAAACGGAATTATATAATACAATATGTGGCTTTTTGTGTCTGCTTTCTTTCACTTAGCATAATGTTTTCAAGGTTCATCCATGAAGTAGCATGTAACAGTACTTCATTCCTTTCAGTGTCCTTTTTGTGGCTGCATTATATTTATCACATAGTGATTCAATAATTTACCTAATGCTCTTATTTTAAACATTTTTTCCTATATTACCCTACACCAGGATATTTCTATATATAATTTTTACATGTAAATTTCAAAGTATATTCTTATCATGGATTCCTAAAAGGAAATTTATTATGTCAAAGGTTATGACTCTTAATGCTTTTGTTTCCCTTGACCAAATTGTTTTCCAGAAAGCTTTATATGAATTTAAACTCCTAACAGTAGGGTAAATGATATTTTGTCTCACTTTAACCTCTTTAATGTTTAGAGTTATTGACTTTATTGCTAATTTGATGGTTTAAAAGACTAGTTTTAATTTTTATATCCTTATTATTGGTAAAGTTGAACTTTTTTTCACAAGCTTATTAGTCATTTGAATTTCTTTTTGAAATTTCTATTTATGTCTTTTTTTTGTCTATAGAGTCCTATTTTCCTTTTGTTTGAACTTTTTATTAATATATATGTAGGAAGTTTGCAAGTTTTATTTGTTGAAAATTTTTTACCTACTTGTCTTTTGATTTTGTTTTATACCTTTTGAAGTATAGAAATTTTAATTTTTATCATGCAGTTAAATTTTTAAATTTAAAATAAAACCTCAATTAACTATTCTCTTTGGAATTCCTTTTGTTATACAGTGTGCTTTTTTATTGTTATTGTTTTTTGCTTTCTTTTTTTTTTTCTTTGGATACAGTGTCTCACTCGCTTGCCTGGGGTGAGTGCTGTGGTGTCAGCCTAGCTCACAGCAACCTCAAACTCCTGGACTCAAGCGATCCTACTGTCTCAGCCTCCCGAGTAGCTGGGACTACAGGCATGTGCCACCATGCCCAGCTAATTTTTTTCTATATATATTTTTAGCTGTCCAATTAATTTCTTTCTATTTTTTGGTAGAGACGGGGTCTGACTCTTGCTCAGGCTGGTCTCGAACTCCTGAGCTCAGAACGATCCGCCCGCCTCGGCCTCCCAGAGTGCTAGGATTACAGGCCTGAGCCACCGCGCCCGGCCTTTTGTGCCCGGCCTTTTGTTATTGTTTTTTTACAGACAGCTACCTGTTCATTCCAGCACATTTAAAAAATAATCCTTTTCTTTTCTCATTAATCTGTGATGCCTCGTTTATAATTTATTGCATTCATACATTTATGAGACTGAGGCTCAGTTGTCTATTTTGTTTCATTTTTTTTTTTAATTCCCAAGTTCCAATTAATTAGACTGAGATAGGATAGTACACTGTTATCTGTATACCTGTGCTTGAGGGTCAGGTGGGCCTTTATTAAGTAATCGGACAGAGCTGGGTTTCACTCTGTATTTTGGGGAAACTGACCTGTACTTTCTACACCTCATTTTTTCCCCCTGTCTACAAAAAGGGATAATAAAAAACACCCACCCTAAAAGGATGTTTTGAGGATTAAAGAAACAATGCCTGCTAAATGAGCATCCTTGCACATTTAATAAATACTCAATAAATGCTGGCTGTTAAGACAATGATGGTAATTTCATATTGCATGTTAGTATCTGGTAGGACTCCCCTTTTTCAAAATTCTCCTAGTCATTGTTACATATTTAGTTTTTCTGAATTAACTTTAGATTCATCTTTTTTTTTTCATTCTCCCAAAAACCATTTCAATAGGATTATAAATTAATTTGGGGGGAACTGACAATAATATTCAATGTCTCCATCCAGAAACTTGGTATTTCTCACCCTTATACAAGTTTTCCTTTTGTTTTTACAAGATTTACTGATGTTTTCTTTTTAGAGGTCCCGTATGTGTTTTTGGTAAACTAATTTTAGGTATTTTGATTTTTGTTAATATGAATAGAATCTTTTTTGTTATATTTTTAAATAAGTTGTTGCTAGTAGTTCTATATTCTGTTAGCATTTGTTGACTTCTTTTGTCATTCTACATATAAATTATTATCAGATATTTAGATGTTTTTGCTCTTTCTTGTTTCCTTGCTTGTTGATTATCTTGTTTTTTTCTTTCTGAAGATTATGATTTCTATTGTTCTTTCATTAAAATTGACCTTTTTTCCTTTTTTACCTAACTTTTGTCATTTAGGTAAAAACAGATGACATAGCAAGGATTTATCAGCCTAAGCGTTATGCTTTGTCACCCAAGACAACAATTACAATGGCACATCTGCTTGCTGCCCGTGAAGATCTATCCAAGATCATTAGAACAAGTAGTGGCGCTAGCCGGGAGAAGACGGCATGTGCCATTAATAAGGTTGGTGTTTCTTTCAGCACAATGGAGAATGAATGGATTGATAATATCTTCATTTGATATTTTTACAGATTTTAATCCACGTTTTTTTTGTGACCTGGTAAAGTCCTAGAAGAGAGTGGCAGAGAGGGTTCAGTATATATAGGCTTGGTTATGTTTTTTGTGTGTGTATTCATTTATATCAAATTTTTATCTGAATTAGAGGAATTAAGAATTGTTTTTATCGATAGCTTTAGCAAGAATTATCTTCCTTCTTCCCAAAAGGTAATCATTTTTTTTTTTTTTTTTGGTCAGTAAGAATCTTTAGAATTGTTTCAGGTACTGACAGACTCCTTATATCCTTGGCGTAAAGGTTAGAAGAGTACATGATTTGGAGACAAACTAATCTGGGTTCACAGTCTAGCTCTATTATTTTCTTAGAGGAATCCCCCTGGGCAAGTTACTGAATCTCTTTGAGCTTCTGTTTCCTGATTTGTAGTGTAAATCTATTTCTCTGACAGTGGTCTTAAGTTAAAAAAGCTCAAGGAGTGTGAATTTTTTTACTTTACAACAGCAGTAACACTAATGTAATCTAGAATGTTAATGTCAGCTCAACTAGCATGTCCTCTCCATTTAGGTAGAGCACTTCATGACACACCTTATTGCAAAAGAGCAAAAAATCAGAAGTAAGGGATTTGGATAATTTTCAAGCATCATTTCTTAGTGTAGCTTGAGATAGGATAATCGTCAGAGGAACGGTTGTTTTTAAAGTCAGTTTACTAATTATTGCTAAGTTAGGAATCACTACTGTTTGCCTCTGTGCTTCCATTTTGGATCAATCCCCTCTGTCTTCTGAAAGTGTTCTTTCTTTAAATGTGTTATTTAATATCTTGCCTTGGGTCGTAATCTAGTCTTGCTGGATTAAGAGTTCCACTTCTTTAAGTGACATTGCCTATCTCTTTTTTGAGTTTATAATTTGTAGTCTGATTATTTGAAGGTAATCTTATGATCACTTCTTGGAGCAACATTTTCATATGCCCACCAATATATTATTTTTGGTAGAGACCAGTGAGAATAGCAATCAAGAAAGGGTATTTTTTGGATTTGTTAATTAGGACATTATTGCTGACTTTAAAAGAATGTTTGCATATTTAGAACCTACAGTGAGGATGTTGTACTTTTTGTCTTTCATGTACGACATAAATTCCTAAATATGGTTTCAATTAGGAGATTAATGGAATTGGAACCCAACTGATTCATTGGTTATTTTGGTTGAGGCAGTTACTGTTTTACCTTGTTTCCAAAAAGACACTAGAAAGAAGCTATTGGCTTCCCCTTGGCTGGGGTGGACAGGCTTTCTATGTTTCCCTCTGTTCATAGGCTTATAAAAGTAGCTCCGTTCTACAGAAGTTTGGATACTTAAACTAAACTCTTCCCTGGTTTATTTTTCGAAGCTTTGTAAAGCATGGTTAAGGAAGTATATCAACTCTTTATTTTCCTTATAATAATGTAGTAACTAGTATCATCAAAGTAAGTGAGCTTAAGTTTCTCAAAAGAAAGGAATATTTGAGAATCCTAATATCTCTTTTCAGTGATAACTTGGGATTGATTATAGTTATTATATTAATCTCTGACCTCATTACATCCCCATGTTATCATATATTCCTCATACTTTGTTGAAATTGTGCTGAGGAATACAATCTTTTATTGGATTACCCATTACTAAATCAATGAAATGGAAAGTCCAGAGTTGTATAGATGGATACGAAGTTAATTAATGTAGGGTATGTAGTTTATGAATATTCAAAATGTTTTATGAAGAAACATTTCTTAGTGAGATGGGTACCATATTTGTAATGAATTTGCTAAACAAATTTAAATGAGAGAAAATTAACAAGCCCTTAAATTTCAGAATACTCCCCCAGATTATTTAAAAATAATACCATTCTGAGGAATTCGTCATATATCACACATTTTTTTATATTTCCTTTTTTTAAATTTATTTTTTTAATTGACACCTACTAATTGTACATACTTACAAGATACATACATAGTGATATGTACTGATCAGATCAGGGTAATTGGCATATCCATCATATCAAATATTTATCATTTCTTTGTGTTGGGAACATTCAATATCCTCTCTTCTAGCTATTTGAAAATATATATTATTGTTAACTATAGTCAGCCTATACTGCTATAGAACACCATAACTTATTCTTCCTATCTCGCTGTAATTTTGTAACCTTTGACAAATCTCTTTCTATCCCCCCATGCTTGTATTTTTAATATTAATTTGTACTGCTATGTCCAATACTTTCATGTCCTTAAATATTTGGCTTGTTTATTAGAAACAGTAACTTTAATATCACTTGAAACCTATATGTAAATTTTAATTTTTAAAATATTAGAAACTAAAAGAAAATTTTTCTTCACACAGGTGCTGATGGGAAGGGTGCCTGACAGGGGAGGACGGCCAAATGAAATTGAACCACCACCCCCCGAAATGCCCCCTTGGCAAAAGAGACAAGAAGGCGGCGGAAGGGGTGGTTGGGGTGGTGGAGGTGGTGGCAGAGGAGGAGGTGGTGGGGGTGGAAGAGGTGGCTGGGGAGGGGGTGGAGGGTGGGGAGGGGGTGGAGGAGGGGGAGGAGGGTGGGGAGGAGGAGGTGGGGGAGGTGGTGGTAGAGGTGGTTTCCAAGGCAGGGGAGATTATGGTGGAAGAGGAGGCTATGGTGGAAGAGGGGGTTATGGTGGTAGAGGTTATGGAGATCCATATGGAGGAGGAGGTGGTGGTGGTGGTGGATATAGAAGATACTAAAAACCACAAAGATTAGATAGCAGTGCTTACTTCTTGATAGATACATTAGACATAGTGTTCTACATAACACTTGAATATCATCTTTGAAGTAAACACCCTGTTAGACTCCCTGATACCATTCTTGAATTGGGTTGATATGTAACAACATTGTTTTATACTACCAGTTGATCTCTTAGATGAAGTGATGAATTTTCCATATCTGTGTATCCTTAAGCATGTTGTGACTTTTTAAAAAACAAAAAAGAAACAAAAATTATTTTTAAAAATGTAAATATTTATTACCATCAGACTTGGAAAATGGAAAGTATTTTATTGTCATGATGAAATTTAGACTGTTACCTGTATTTTGTTCAGGTTTGAAACACATAAATGACCCCGCCTCTCATGGAAAGGAATATAGACTCTTGTCTCTTCTGTATTCCTGTGGATGTGTTTTGTGTTTTTTAATTTTACTTTATAAAATAGGGAAAGGGACTGATAGTTGTGTTCAATAGGTAGTTGTGATTTGTTTTTTTCTGTTATAGGAGGAGATTCCTCTGGCCAGGTTTCTGTTGAAGTTCTATTAATTGAAGCCCAAGTCTGCTTTTTACTGTGCATATTTGATTTATTTTCTAATTGGATTTGAAATCTGTGAGATTTTGTTTGACAAAGAAAAGTTTAAGATTGAGGTCAAAATTTTAACAGGACAAAGATATGTTCCAATTTTACATGATGGTGTCAAAAATATTCTTGTAAACTGGTCTCTTCATCATTTGGGCCCTCACTTTTGATACCTGAATGTTAAAAGGCAAGCTGAGCTGTATCACATAGGATTAAGGCAGTAATTTGCAGTTTCAATAGATCAGGTTTAGGGTTAAGGCCTCCCTTGGTAATTCTGATTCACAGCTAGCTTTAGCAAACACAGGGTTAAGGAATGGCTATTTGTGGTTTGGTGGCTGGAACAGTCAAAGGCTTGGGTGACAGGAGTTGTGAATCCAAATCGTGGTACTAGGCCAAGGGTGCTGTGGATTGAAATGACCTTAGCTCTCAAGTATTGATTTGTCCTCATTTGTTAAATAAGAAATGAGACACTTGCCTCCTTCTCAGGTTGTTTCATAAAGACCTAAGCACAAATGCAATTTGTTAAAAATTTGTAGAGGGCTTATTGTGAATAGTTTTAAGAGGTGAGCTAAGTAATGTATTTTTCTCTTAGTATAGAGAGAAGAAAAGAGCTGGTCACATACACTTTTTTTAAAATGTGTATCTCCATGTAGGCTCCTGATCGATACCTGTGCATAACGGCTTTCTTGTGATCTAACCAGCTCAACGGACAGAAAGCTGAACTGGTACTAGTGGGCAAATGGTATTTGATGTTTGGCAGGTTTTTGTTGTTTTGTTTTATAGTAAACCCTGTGGTAAAATCTAAAATTATGTTAAAACTTAAAAAGTAAACATCGTGTATGCTATAGTCTTTGGACATGTATTTTTCAGGCTAACCCTTTGAAGAAATGTGTTTGGGATAAACAAATTTTTTTTAGTTATTTGTAAATTTAGTTTTTTGTGTGTTTATATTTAATGAAAAGACTTTATTGTATTTGTGATAGTTGAAGAAAAAGGCTTTCATAGTTAAGAACACCATCAGTAGCTACAAACTCTGAAAAATAATTTTTTAAAAATATGTAAGCAAAAGACCATTTGAGTAAAACATTTTAAAAGAGTTATTAGTTTAAAAATACTCATTTAAATTATTTACATTTCTGCTTCATTTCTTTTTGGGAGCACTAATTGCTAATACAGAAAGGAGATTTATAACTACTTTCAACTTTTTTACCACTAAAGGTCTATGGTAAATATGGCAGAAATAATGGTTTATCAATTACTGTAAGATTTCTCTGTACCTTCATGGGAGTGTGTTTGGGTTTTTCACTGCAATCACTGTAAGCCTTATCTAAGTTTAGTATATGCTCCTGGAATCATGTTGGAGCTGAAACCACTCTTATTTACACATTCCTGTAAACCTTGCTTGGATGAAAAACTAAGTCATCTAGACCTTAATATCTTATTCTTTCCTGTAAGATGGGATTTTCATGATATTCTTTCTTCAGTAAAAATTTCTTTTGTAGAACAATTTGCTGAGCAGTATCTAGAATAGCAGTGAGGTGATTTCACATTTTGTAAATTAATTGCAATACTAATGTGGAATATGGTATGTGGCACTTCACTACTTCCTAAAATCCAACACCTTTTTTGATACCTCCTCTTCATTCTTTTTTGCCTGGTTCTCAATTTTTTTGTTTTCTATTACCTTGTTTTCCTTCCTCTTTTTCTTCTGTCTTTGTCCAGCCTGTGGCACCTAATAGCACATATAGACATGATCTTACTGTGAGTTTCTGGGTTAAAGTAGTAACTGACCTTTCCTCTGGACCATATAAAGAGCTATGTCCTGTCTATACATAGTCACCACACCGTTACTCATAAGCCCTCATCAAAGGGGAAACAAGTATTTTCTTTGAACCTATTCCCTTGTGTTCTGCAGATCAGGGAAACCGTGCCTGTTTAAATAGAAAAAAAACATTTTTAAGCCCAAGACATTTTATTACCTGTGTTTGTGACAGAACAAGGTGTGACAAATAAGATTTCTGGCCAAAAAATGTCCTGAGTAATGATATATCTTGTAAGGAGCACGTGGTAGAGATATTTGGGATGGGAATTGGGGTAGGAGGTGAGGAGGCAGTTTCATTTCTCCTTGAGCGTTACATTGTCAATGCGACTTCATTATTTTGTATGAAGTATTATGAATTGCCAAAATACACCCCCATTCAAACGTACCAGAATGCACTCTACAGTGGAATTTAAGTGACTGAAATTCCCCCCCTTTCTTCATTGATCTGGTTAAATAAAAAATTGGGGATTAAGGGAAAATCATGGCTATCTCTAATCACTCTAATCATGACCACAAATGAATTGCTTGAGGTGGGTCTGTACATTGGAATGAACTGTCTTCTACCAGTTTTATCCACAGCTTCAAACTTTCTCTTCTTTACTTGCTTGGATGGAACCATGGAATTAAAGACAAAAGCTACAAAGAAATGACAACTTCAAGTTTGTCTACTTTAATGTTAAGTATTTAAAGACAATATTTGGGGATCACTGTAAGTTATTATGAAGAAGAGGGAATAGGTTGAATAGTTCTGTAGTTACTTCATGTTGTCAAAAAATTTAGAGAAATTTAAACTGAAATAATTTAGTTGCTTTATTTTCCCTTCCAGGAAAAAATAGAATAGGGGAGTGGTCTCAGCTATGGATTATATTAATAATAAAAAGTCAGATGAAGTTTCCACATATCCATAAGTAGAAGAAACACAAGACATGTTGTAGGGATCCTAATGTCTTTTATCATATAAATATTACACAAAGAAAACTTACATTAAGTATCAAAAAAAACCTTTACAATCTGTACATTTGGTTTTTTTTCTTGCAGTTCTCTTACATTATACATCTTTAGACAGAAATTCACAAATGGGCAGTAAAAAGGTGAGTCAGCAAAGAAAATGAGAACTGACATTGCTGTTAATATAAAGTCCTTATTTTGGCAGATAAATATCTGGCCAAACTTATTTCAAGGTCAGCATGAGATGCAAAAATTTGCGTCCTAGGCTTTATAAAACAAAAGCTTATTTCAGATTATTTCTGTAGATTCCACTAACCCCAGGTAGCTCAACACAAATACTATTAACTTATACACTGTATTTCTTTGGTCCTTGCTGGATTGTAAAAACCTATGATGAGACTACTTCCTCCTATCATTTCGGTGATAAATTCTGCAATGCTTGAGACCTTCTAGCCATTGTTAATTTGACTAATTAAGGGGACTGTGACCTTTTGAATTCCTGTAGATTACAGGTTAGTTATATAAAATTAACCTGGGGTCTTTATTTTGGATGGAAGGTAAGAAGAATGAAAAAATTTGTGTTTCATGACTGTTTAAAGAAAGTGAGCTATACCTTCTTTGGTTTACATCAGAGGAAAAGAATAATAGAGAAGAATAGGAATTTGAAGGTTTGTCATAATTCATATTTGTTCCATATAGAGCAAGTAACAAAGTGCTACAGTAAATTTATATACTAGGTGGTGGGACTCAGCAGCCTTGCCTTGGAGATTTCTGAGTTTGGCGTTAGAAAAGGGTAAATACATATATAAAATGATTCTTTAAAATTTAATGAAACATTAACTACAAGCTAGTTCTATGTCATTAAAACTCAGTATGAGGAAGAACACAAGTGGGACCTGGTCCTTCATCAAAGAAAATTCTTAATGGATCTGAATCCTTTAAGTAAGCAATGCTGTATGTATACTTTGTATTCCTATGAAGGCTTGGTGGTGTTGCCTTTAGATTTGGAAATTGGTCAACCTGTGGATGTGTTTCAAGTCAGCCTGGTACCAGACTTTCCAAGCATGGAAGCTAAGTCCCTCATAAAAGGAAAATGATCATATGAATTTTTTTAGAGAACTACAAAGAGGCTGACAGAGGAATTTGTGAGTAGTTGCCCAGGTAACTTAATGAGCCCATTTATCATTAACTTTCATAATAGAAAACTCACAGGACTGTTACTTGTGATTTTTCCAAATAATGTGTTTTACCTTGTGAGCAATTTCTTCATCTTTATAACAAATTGAACTTTATGTTTGTGAATTTGTATAATGACTAAAAGTTGTTTAATTCAGTCCCACATTTTATGGAGGAAACAAAATTCTAAGCAACATGCATGCCTGATATTGTATATACATATGTACATGCCGTCAGCTATTAGTTAAGCCACTGATCCAATTAGCTTATTTCTAAATAGTATTAATGGTGAAGACAGTTGAATCACAAATTCAGTTCAAAAAGAGAACTTTAAAAATAGTTTACTTCAGAAGATATAGATGGAACATGAAGAGTTAAACAGATCTTCAGACTCAAAAAAGCCATCAATTCCTAATTCTATCCATAGAATATGAGGATAAACATGTTTGCATTATGTTTATTTTAGCTAATTAGCCAGTCATGTATGACATGGTAAAATAGCTATGTTTCCAAGTACTTAATTTGATTACTTATGATAACTGTGAGACTACAACTGTGAGTTGACTTGCAATTGGATAACGTCATGTTTAATAGGCCTCTAAGAAATTGTGGCTACATCTGTAGAAATTCACTTCTAGGTAGATATGCTCATTTGTATTTGTAGTGAAGAAGGGGACAGAGGCTAATTGATTAGATCTGAGGTAGTGAAGTAGGAACCAGATTCACAAAGAATGCTGGGATATAGAGGAAGTAAATCTACTTTTGGAATATGGGTATGTACCCTTATAAGCAAGTAAATCCTTCAGTTCGTAGAAAACCTTGAGGAGGAGACAAATTCATTTTCCAGATATTTTAGGTCTAAGGAAGAATCAGCTGGGCAGACCACATGAAAAGCCACCTTGTCAGGAAACTATAGTCATATTTTAGCATACTTTTGGTATTAATCCCGGGTGGGAATTAGTGGTATGAATGGCAAAAGTTTTGCATTCTTTAGCACACTTGACTGAAAGAGAAAACAATGCTGTACATTAGGAATCTTTTAAGTAAATACACAATAGCAGGCTTTTCCTTTCAGAGTACTCTTCTAAACACTGGTCCTTCTAAGGTGCCCAGGTCTTTGTGTTAATCAGTTTGAAAATTGAGATCTCCAGTGTACTCATCTACAGATTGTGTTCCTTGAGTTTCTGGACTAAGAACAGTCACTCTGCTCCATTTGAGCTAAAACATGATTGTTCTTTTCAAGCTGGAGGGATTCTATTTTCTTCTGTGCATATTTCAGTTGGATCTTTAGTGCATCATTATCTGCTTTCAGGGCATTTATTTCCTAAAGGAAAGGAAAATGAGGTATGTTAATAAAGCAGCCATGAATAGCAAATCATTTACAATATTGAGAGTACTACATTTGATTGGCATCTGCTTTTCACTATGGCTGAGAATTAAAAACGAATTTCAAGACAGTTATTTTGCCCTCAATAGAAAATAACAAGTTAAATATCAAGTGAGTCTTGGCAAATAGCAGTTAGTCTTTGTGATCATATCAAAGATGTGAGTGGCTAGCAGGCAGAAAAATCCATTTCCCTGGCAATAGGTGCACAATGGCGAAACCTTTGGATGTTGTATAGCAGGAGATTCTAACTTTGTAGAACAAAGAGTCTCTGGGTCAGGTCTGAGTCATGAAAGCAGTGACTGAGAATTCTATAACATGAGATGTTATAGTGCATTTAGTATACGTTTTTTTCCTCCAAATCACTGAAAGCTAACGTACCTTTTTGACAAAGAATTTTACCCTAAATCCCTAAAATAGGATTTGGTGATCTAACTTGCAGTGATTTAATTATAAAGCCAACAGTTGATTTCTAGTGTTCTGATTTTGAGTCCAGTGTTCTTACATTATACCACTCTGGTTACTCCAAAAGAATACTGTATTTTACCCAGGCAATGTCTTGATAATTTGGGATACATTGGATTGTTTCTCAGCCTGAGTTACCTAGATAGCTATTAGCTACCATATAATATTGAGCACTTGCTTATGTGCCTGGTGCTGTGGTACATGGTAATAGAAATACCTTAAACTTCACAAACACCTTGAAAATAGGTGGTATATCAATTTTATAGAAGCAGAAAATGTCATATAGTATCAGATTAGATACTTAAACTCAGGCATATCCAACCCTATGAGCCTTTGTTTGCTTTTTCTTTTGGTCCATGTTGGTTCAGAGGTATATGTACAATGTAAAATAATAAGTACTGTTTATTAATACTTTAATATGTTATATATTACTTTACTGATTTAATTTGACTAGCTATTATAACAGGACTGTCGAATCACACGTAGACAAATCACTGTAAGAATTTTATTTATTGGGAAAGTGGGACACATTGTTCCTCTAAAATATACATATTTGAATTGTGGGCCTTAGTTCTATTTGACAATGCTAAAAGTAAAGACAGGCTACTGGGAAGATGGTAAGTGAATTTACTGTCTCTGATATTACTGGATAGGAATTATTCTTGGACTGACTCATCTGAAATCTTTTTGTAAACCACTTTGTTTTTGAAGCATTGTTGCCAACTGCATTGTTCTCTTCATGGGTGTGTAAAATGTCACGATTTGAGGCAAACCTTGCAGAGCATGGAATCTCAGCCCTGTATTTTGCAGAGGACTAACAGGTTGTAGAATTTAACAGCTGCTGTAAGAAATATGGACTGAAAACACAAATCTTTGCCTCCAAGACCAAAGTTCATTCTATCATTTACTATTCATTTTTCAAGGTTTCTCTCATTGTACTTAAAAGTTAGTTTTGGTAGTTTCTACCCCTAAAGAGAAAGTGTTTTTTGTAACCTACATTTCGCCACCTTCTGATTGACTTGATTCCTAAAAATAACTCTGAGCAAGAGAGCACCTTTCATCCAGAAAAATCTGTTGCTTTTTTTTCCCTATGTTCCTCCTATTCAATTCCTGGGCATCTGACAGGGAAGATACAACATTGAGGATAACACAGGGAATCCTGAAGCCCTCATGGACAGTTTCACTATGTAGTATGTAGAATTATATAAGGAATTCTGGCTAGATGGATATTGGTTTTGTGTTTGTACTGATAGGTCTCCAAAAACACACTGCAAACCTTGATGTTTTGGGAAAATTCTTTTCTTGGTAACCTTTGTCTTTTCCAATACCTCCAGGGGGTACCTGATAATTAGGACATTGTGAACCTAATATAAAATGTTAGGAAAGATTCCCCTCATCTGTATTAAGGAGGAGGCATTATCTGTGGTGAACTACAATACACTTACCTTTTCTTTTTGTTGCTGTTGCTATAGCACTAAGATCCCCTACCTTCTTTTAGGGAGATGGCTAGGCAACCATGAAGGTCCCAACCACAATCCTGAGAAACAGGTTAACAAAGATCTCTAGGGAAGTAGGATTTACTCAAGTTCATCTTGGTTCCATCTAGAGGAAGGGAGTGGGGTCAGCACAGTAAAGTGCCCAGTAGGAACTCCGGTTTTTCTCAATGAGTCTACTGTGAACAGAGCTTTAGGTACTGGCACCAACACTCTGAAATGGCACCTGCATGGTGATAGGAAGCCCTGTATGTCCTGTTCTGCCTGCGTAATGTGAACGAGGGCCCCCACTCGGTTCTTCTAGAATCCCTCCTTCCTCCCTCTATTCTTCTTTTTCTTTTATCTTTAGAATCTTCAGTTTACATGCTATTCCATAGGTTAGCCTCACTTCTCTAAGAGAATCGGAACAGAAGGAAAACAAAAAGGAAAGTACCTGTTCCAGCTCTTGATAGGTTGGGAGTCTGAGGTGATGGAGCTCCTCCTTTGATCTTATGAGGGATTCTTTATTCTCCCACTTGACAAAAGCCCGCTTTCTGACCAAGACTGGACTGGGGCATGGAGATGTGGGACTGGGAAGCACATAGAGAGTATCCTGGGCTGTCTTCCTTGGAGAAGATAACATGAAAGGACCTGAAGGGCCCTCACTGCCAATCCAAGGCAGTGATTCAGTCTGAGTGGCCTTGTGGGCAACAGTCCTCTTCAGCCGAACAGAAATCTGTGAGGACACTCCCATCAGCATGATGGTCCGATCCTTACTCTCCTCACTATGTTCCACAGCCTCCCCATTAGGGAACGTAAAAGGTCCTTCTTCAGGTGCTATAGGCAGATACATGATAAGTTAGTACTTAGAAGAACAGAGACTTAAGAGTGACACATTAATTTCAAATGAGACCTTTCTCATTGTTACAGGAGTTCTGGATGTCCAAAGAGGATCCATTTTTTAGGCACCCAATTTAGGGGTTAAGTGGAGGCTGAAATCTAGGGGCTCTACTGGCCAAGCCATTGCCACTAGTGTCAGGCTACATCTACCCTGAGGAAAGGGTATATTTTTCTGTCTGCATGAAAGTTGCTTAGAGGGTTTCTGTTTCTGGAGATAAGTTGAAGCCCCTGCTTCAATGCTGTGAAGTTTCATAAAGAGAGAAGGATCAATATGTAGACAGATGCTCCATAAATACTTTCTGTGAACCCTGGGGTTTGGGAGCTCTCAGCCTTCAAGTTACAGTCCTGATACAGGTGCCCTCTAGGAGATGGTCCAAACTCTCTGTGGGGCTCATTTGTACAATGGGTACAGCTTAACTGTGAGAGGGAAGTTTTAGCTTTGTGGAAGTGTGTCTCAAAATGTATTGATCTTGTTTGATACTGATGGGGAAAAGGCAAGTCCATTCTGGTTTTCTTCCTTCAACCAACACCCTTGCCCAGGACTCGACCTGGTAATGTTAAGCATAAGCAGTAATTTCCTAGAAAAGTAGAGTAAGAACAAATGTATTTGAAGTGGGTGGTAGGGAGGCTTTCAGATAAACTACAGATCATCCAAGTTTACTGTTACGTAAAGACTCAGCAGTAATTCTGACATTGAACATTCTGACATTCAAGACTTTGGATTGGTATAGTTAAAATGGCTTTTAAAAAAATTTTTTTGTAACTTGACTCAACAGTTCTTATACTAGAAATCTATAAGGACATAAGTTACATTTAATATTTATCCAAATAAAGCTCAAAATTGTAATTATCCTATTATTTAAGTGCCAGAATATTTAAATTACGTCTACCTAAAATAATTACATTGTCATTTTTGGAGGAGAATTATGGTTTACGAGTTTTTGTGATCTCCATTTTCTAACTTTTCTGTAATAGCTATACTCTTTTTACCAACCAAAATTCCCAGATCATGAATATAACCCCTTCTGTTATTAAGGTTGAATTCCTACACATACAGGGACCTTGGGACAGAACATCGGGCATTCTACCTTTTAGGGAGCAAAGGGAAGAAGGTAAATAAGAAAAAAGCAACAGAAAGGGAGCCCTTAAAATTTCAGAAAGAATTCTAAGAGACCATAGTGTTACAAAAATCAGGAAAGGTACAAGTTTCAATAAAGTGAAAGTTGATAAATATAAACCATTACACTGAGATTGAGAAAGATGATAATGGGCCAAAAAAGAAATCACTGGAAATTTTGATTTTTTGAGCAAGTACCATCTATAGAATAATTATTAATAAAGACAAGAAAGCAATTTGAATGGATGATAATAACCAAATGGCCTATTGCAAACAGACCTTGGCTTATAGCAATTTTACAGCAATTTTCATTTGTTGCCTGTGATACATGTATTAATATGTTTATCCTACCCATTGTTCTATTTCCTGATGGGTTCTAAAAAAGCCTCAGAAGCCTTGTCTTACCATTTTGGAGCAGGGTTTGGGATCTGGAAAGGAGAAATCTCTAGGAGCAGCCCCTTCAGGGTGTCCCTTTTAAGGCCCCAAATTCACAATTCTGCTTTATCACCTTTTTCCCATGAAAATTTTCATTTTATGTGACAGAATTGTGGTGCTCTCAAGTTATGCATAACTCTTAAATTAATAGGGTGCATAATATACAGGCCTATTTTTCACAATACAAGTAACAGTATGATAAGGAAGCAAATTTAAACTAAGTATGTTTGAGATCATTCTTTGTGGTCATTCTTATGTACACAAAAGTAGAAGATCAAATCCTTAGTTGATTAGAATATTCTTTCTTGGGGGAACAAAATCTCCTTAGAGCCTTTTCTAAGCAAAAGTTTGAAGGAGCCTATATTTAGATACTTAGTATGGGGAAGAATTCAGGAACAGAGCAGAAAATGTGTACTCGGCTGGTGTTATCAAAAGGAATCTGCCTTTCTTACATGGAAGTAAAACACTTAAGCTTTGATCTGATTAATCATTAAATGCATATTGATATTTACCCTTGAACATTAGAGGTGCTTTAAATTCAGAGTACATACTACATGGACTTAAAAGTTTTCTCTAGGCATTCATTGTAACCATAGTTGCCTTACTACTTTAGGGAGCTTATTTCAAAAGAATAGTGATATTAACATATGGTATTTACTCTGTGGCCCAATTTTAAGTGCTTTATATAAATAAACTCATAAACACAGGGGAGAATAAAGTCATTAGAAAGAACAAAGAACAAGTAGTCTTGCCTGTTGTCAGAAATGAACTTTTCCTTTTTGCGTTTCATGTCCTCCTATACTGTATAAAATTGGCACTAACCTAATAAGCATTGGACTTTTGCCTGAAGACCTATATGTTCTCCAGGAAGTCACAGTGATCAGTGTTTTGACATGCTGACTGGCCAGCCTTCCCAGAGAGCAGGGCCTAGTGTAGCATTATGAAGCTTTGTTCCTCCCTTATTCTTCACCACCAAGCCCCTCACTGGACTCATGCCATTTGGCTGTTTATTTCACTTCATAATATAGACAGTCCAGGCTGTTCTGTGTGGCATTTAAGACTCTCTAGACTGGCTTCAACTCATTTTTCATGTCTTACCTAAACCTTCACTTCTGCCACAGGACCTTATTCATCATCTCAATAGCACTAAAGCTTTTCCACCCTTGGCCTTTTGCTGTACATCCTATGTGGAATGCACTCCATCCTCCCCCCATGACTTAATTTTACCTTTCCTTCAAGACTTAGCTAAAATTCCACCTTCTCTGTAGAGACTTTTCCAACAGCCCCACTATAGCAATCTCTCTACTCTGTACTACTGTCATTTGCTGTCGCTGCAACAGTATGGCTCTTAGCGCACACTCTTGCATTGTTTTGAACCTGCTCCATGTTTGTACATTATCTAGAACTACTCCATGAAGCAGAGGCAACCCTTTCTGCATCTTTGCTTTTTAGACCTAGGGCATCTCAAACATACTTAGTTTAAATTTTCTTCCTTATCATACTGTTACTTGCATTTTAATGTGAGTGAATTTGCCAATTTATCTCTTAGTTGGGTTTTTTGGCTTAGTCATAGGATTTTCCTTGTAGGATCTGGAAAAAGTTCTGTAAGCTTCACTTGACTAGGAGTTTTCTTTCTGCATTTATCCTTCTGTTTCTGGAATTTTGACAGTTACCTCTACCTGGTTCCTCAGGGTCTTTAGTCTAGGACCTGGTCTTAAATTAATGGCTTGGAGCTCCTTTCCAGGGGATATCACAGACCCAGTATATGACTTTGCCTGTGGATAAGTCTGTTTCCTGCTGCTAACCTTAAGTGAGTTTTTTTTTTTTTTTTTCCAGCCTTCTTCCTCAATTTTAAGCAGTGAGTCTGGTTTTGGTCACCTTTCATGCATAGGTGGTCTCTGTTACTTACAGAAACCAAATTCCCTTACTGCCTCTACCAACTTCTGGACATGGAGCCAAGCAGACCAGTAGCTTCAACATCCACTCCTTACAGTGTGTTTTTAGTACATTTCTGAGCTACAGAGATGTTTACCTTTTTTTTTAACGTAATTATGCCTTTTAAATTAATGTTATTTATATACCATATGTTATATATTAATTTACATTATATATACACAAACATACATATACATGCATGTACATATATTCCCCCATCATTGTTTTGGGTTTGGAGCTGGGGATGGGGTAGTAGGATAATTGTGTTAACTTAAGGCACTGTCTTGGTGATAAGTTAGGATCTGCACTTGGTGTAGGTACTCAATAAATACCACCTGATTTTTATGCCAAACTTCCATTCTGCTATTCTAGCCCCCTTAGGTCTGAGGCATAGGCAGGGAGCTGAAATCCAGAACTATGGTAAATGTCAGCCCTGGCCTAGCTATTGAGGTCAAACTTAACTGAAACTCAAGACATAGCATCACGGGGTAATCTTTCTTCTCCCCAAACTTTACCCTTCCCACTTCACTTTCCAAGATGAATGGTCCCAGTGCCTACTTACCATGGAGCAAATCTTTGACTCCTAATGAGCAGAGGTTGGACACTGGCCCCACAGAGGTGCTGTTCTCTGTGGGAGCTGCTGGGTTCTTGGCTCGCTTCTTACACTCAAACACAACCAGATCTTTGCATTGTTTGTGGCAATTCATCCCGCAGTCTGTGGATAAGACACCCTGGTCAGGAAGTCCTCCACCACTTTCTTCTCCAGAGTCTCACCACCAAATTCATGCAGTGCTCTCAAGTCACACATCTGTCCTATCTTCTGGAGCTACGACACCTAACATTCCTAATGAACTAGCATTCTTCTCATTGGTAAACCCTGGATCTCACATCATTGTCATAACCCTTATCAGTGAGTCTCAGCATCAGAAGCAGTATCCTGTTATCTTGGAGGGAAGAGATGGTGTCCTGGTATCTCACACATCCTGCCTATTCTAGGGAAGCCCTCTGGAAGCTCCAAGCTGATGGGTCTTATTCTTTCTTCCTTACAGTAAAAGGTCTCCTCTACTTCACTCTTGAAATTTTCCTGCATGGGAAGGACAATTATGTCCTGAGGTGTCTACTGATGAAAGGAAAGCTGACAAGGGCCTTTGGTAATCATTTATCTTCTGTTCCAGAAGTGATTCTATCCTTTTCATTGCAGACCCACCCTTACATGACTATATGAGAGCACAGTCTCCTACCAGCCCTCCCTATTTCCAGGGCAACCAAGGCAGAAAGATCATCTTGTAAAGGGGAACTACATAACTGGTCACCCAGGCATTCCTCTCTTCAATCATTCTGAGGGGGAGCTCTAGGGAAGCCAGTTTGGGGATGAGGCTCCGAACTCTGCTGAGACATTGTAGACTGAATGCACAATTACTATGGGTAAAAAATGCTTTAGATGACAGTCCCTAAGACCAGGGAAAACAACTCCATCAACAATGCTGTCTTACCTTTACAGCGATAGCCTTGTTTGATCACTCCCCAGAGCTATGAGACAAACAAGAGACAGAAAGTACCACAAGTCATTCACTTGTCTGGTGTGAGGCTACAGGTTGACATTATTTTCCCTCATGCTACTTCCTAGCTCAAGTGAGAAGGAAACCTCATTTATTAATATCTCTCATGGTTTGTCCCTCCTGATTTTAAATTGAAAACAGGAAAAATCTGTGCTGATCAGAGTCAAATTCACTAGTGGCTTTATGTCTCAGGCCTTCTTCAGGCCTGAAATAGATGAATTACAGGACAAACAGGCTCCTGAGGACGCCAAGCTGAGGAACAAGTACATAGTGCTAGGTCAGGAACCTGGGTTTAAGAGGTGGGACAGAGGAGAGGCAGGTCCAGGTGACTTCTAAGGCAGTTCCTTTTGAAAAGGGGAGGAGAGTATCTCACATTTCCTTTTTCTAACATTTGAAACAGTTTTTTAAAAAGTATATCCCCATTTCAACATTTCCAGTACCATTTACCCAAGGCTTCATGCACCAGAGAGGCAAAAAACAAATCAAGAAGTGAGAGAAAATACGTGCAAATAAAAACCACATACTCGGGCACTAGGTTATGCTAGGTGTTTGCCTGGGCACTAGGTTATTCTAGGTGTTTGCCTGGGCATAGGCTGGGATGGGTTTGTAAAGATTTTGAGGTCTGTGCCTGTCTTAGTCATTTAAACTGCCACATACCTCTCCCCAAGTTCAATCCTGAAGCACCGTAAGAATAACTTACAAATCCAGCACAGTTGTCACAGAAAGTGGGCTTCAGGTACGTGGTCTCCTGGAAGTTGTGAGGAAAGCCCAGGCCCAGCTTGGAGTAGATTGAGCTGGCCCTCATGAAGTAGGCTGTGATCTCGTCCCTGCTGATGAGGCCTTCCCTGCCAGCAAATGACCAAGGCAAGGAGTGAGGAGGAGGGGAGCAAGACTGGCTTCTAGCCTTAGAAACTCACCTTTCTTTTTATCCTCAGTGGTAATACAGTATGTGTTACCTGATGATTACTCCCATGAGCCCTACACTTAATAAGGAAACAGGACAGTGTGTAATAAGTAGGTGAGGCAGTATTACTCATTTCCACAGAGTTGTTCTTGGCCAAACTGGTTTTTCCTAACTAATTTGACCACTATCTATAACACTTGAGAAAAAAATGATGTAAAATGTGTGTAGAGGGAGGGAAACACCTTTGCCGGAGTTCTGACTTTAGACAGTACATAACTGGAACCCATTAACTATACAATTGATTTTCTGTAGAGAACCAAGATAGAACTTAAGTAACCTTGAGAAAAGTAAATATGCAAAGTATTAATAAATACTAGTTGTTTCCCATAATCTGTAGGACAAAGCAAGAAGGAAGACTAAACTTTTTCTTATTTATAGTTGACTAAAGTGGCAGATTTATGGAATCTTCAATTCTGAGTATTTCACTGTGGTCTAAAGAACAGGCATTGACTTGATTGCTCTCTTAGCCCCCATATTCATTAAGTGATCACAGTAGCAACACATCCAAATTTACTAATTCTTCTGGTGTCACACCCATAAACCTGTTTTCACCAATGGGCCCATAACCACATAATCATATACACAAACCCTCACCTGTCTTTGTCCATCACACAGAAGGAAAATGGAAAACTCGCAGCAATCTTTTCAAACTCTTCCTGAGAAATGTATCCATCCTGGTCATGATCATAGTTCTTGAAGACAGACTGTGAAAAAAGAGTTTCTTTGATAATACTAAAGAGAAACCAGTATTCTCTCTCTTTAGCCAAGTGAGGAAGGGTGAGGGCATAAAAGCCTCTAAACAACATGAGTGAGTGAGCAAGGAAACATGCCCCTTAAACTGTGGCAAACTTTGCTGGTCCCAGCATCTGGAGGGTGGCCAGGTGCTTTCAATTCATTAGCATATTAATTATGCCATCACCCTGGCTTTTGTGTACTCCTAGTTCATTGCAGAGGGATGTTCTCCGTCCATTCTGCTCTTCTCTCACAGCTCCACTCAGATTGCACCTTCTCTGAGAAGCTTCTACAAACAGCCCAGTTGGAAGTGTGCCTTCTGCTTCTCATTGTTCTGCTCTTAGTTTTCTGTTGTTACGTGGGAATTGCCCACAAGAAAAAACGCAGAAGTACAGGAGTACATACCCCCTCCTTGGCATCTAGCACAGAGAACTGAATCAAAGCAGTGCCAAAATTTTCAGTTTTACATTCACCGTATTACCCTTACTATACTTAAACTTTCCCCAACACCTTTCTGCCCCAAACCAACCAACCACCTTAAGCATTTGCTCTCCTGCTAGGTCTTTAAGAAGCAGCACACCTAAGGCCAGAGTGTTTTGTCAAAATAAAACTTCTGAATTGTTCTGCAGCCACATTATGAGAAGTTTGTTCCCTGTGCTCACACAGGAACGAGTTTCAAGTATCTCTTTGCCTTCATGTCTCTTCCACTATGCTCTCCTCTCCCCATGTACAAAACTAATCCAGGCAGTGCCTTGCTTTTGACCTCTGAAACACAGCTATACTTACATCCACCATCCTCTGGACGTGTTTGCTAATGGTCTTTGGATCAGGTTTGGGAGATACTCCGGAGGCCCAGTCCACTACTACTGGTGGTTTTGAAGGTGTTAGTGGCTAAAATGAAATATTCAGAGAGATCCCCATGACTGAAATGCAATATTACAACCTATAGCTCTTTTTCCCACTGCTTGACAGTTGTATCTATGAATAACCCTCAACTATGTGCAATGACAAGGAACAGCCCACATGTAATTGAAATTTATAATAATAGATATTGTGCTGTACAGTTTCCAGAGTGCTCTTTATGTACATTATCTGCAACTACAGATAATTTAAAATTCCAATCTGCCTAAGTTTCAATTCTCTCTCCATTAAACCTTTTGTCAGAGATATCAGCAAAGAGTAAAGTGGATCATTTATATTTCCTCTCTGTTCTCTAGTCCTTTTGTAGTAGAAATGTGGATAAGGGAAAAAAAATTAGCTAAAAAGCAGAAAAACAAATCTGAATCCTAGACAAGCTGAAATGGAATCCTTTTCTAAATACGTCATGCCTCACTTAATGACTGGGAAATGTTCTGAGAAATTTGTCGTCGGGCTATTTTGTTGTTCAAGCACCACAGAATGTTCTTAACACAAACCTAGAGAGTATAGCCACCTAGGCTCTATGGTATAGCCTTATGCTCCTAGGATACAAACCTGTGTAGCATGTTACTGTACTGAATACTGTAGGTAATTATAATACAATGGTAAGTATTTGTTTATCTAAATATAGAAAGAGTAAAGAAAAAATATGGTATAAAAGATAAAAAGTTTTACACCTATATAGGGCACTTACCATGAATGGAGCTTGTAGGACTGGAACTTGCTCTGGTGAGTGAGTGGTGAGTGAATGTGAAGGCCTGGGACATTCCTGAACACTACTGTAGACTTTATCAACACTGTACACTCAGGCTACACTAAATTTATAAAAAAAATTACCTTGGCTGACTTTTTTACTTCATAAACTTTTAATTTTTTTAACTTTTTACTCTTTTGTAATAATAGAAGAGATTAAAATGCACATTGTATCACTGTATAGCTGTACAAAAGTATTTTCTTTATATCCTAATTCTATAAGTTTTTTATTTTTAATTTTTTTTTTTTTTTTTACTTTTTCAACTTTTTTGTTATAAACACATGAACACACACATTGTGTAGCCCTCCACAGGGTCAGGATCATTGATACCACTGACTTCCACCTCCACATCTTGTTCCCCCAGAGGGTCTTCATGGGCAACGACATGCATGGAACTGTCATCTCCTACAGTAAAAATGCTTTCTTCTGGAATACCTCCTAAAGGACTTACCTGAGGCTGTTTTATAATTAACTTTCTTTTAAATAAAGTAGAAGGAACACACTCTAAAATAATAATAAATAGTATAAGGAAGTACATAAACCAGGAACATAGTTGTGTATTGTCATTATCAAGAATTATATTCTGTGCATAATTGTGTGCCCTAGACTTTTACATGACTGGCAGTGCAGTAGGTTTGTTTATATCAGCATCACAACAGACATGTGAGTAATGTGTTGTACTGTGATGTTATGGTGGCTATGATGTCACTAGGCAACAGTAATTTTTCAGCTCCACTATAATCTTACAGGACCACTATCGTGTATGTGGTCCATTGTTGACCAAAATGTCATTAGGCAGTACATGACTATATTAGAAACTTTTCCCAAATTAAAGTCTCTTTCAAAAACAGGAGAAGGTACCCTTTCCATTGAAATGCCTCTAACACCCTAAAAATGGAACATACAAAATATTTTCAGTGAACATCTTTCATTGCAATAGGAAGCTATTTAATAAAACTTGATCTTTCTTTGGAGAGGAGATGCATTTTAGCCACCTGAACAGATAAGCTGGATTTCTTAAGTGTGGGCACCTATGCCCTTGAATACCACCTGTTTTGGGGTTGGGATACTTCCCAGGAGACTCAAATGATTTAAATTGCCTATAGGAGAGGCAGGTCCAGATAACCTGTTAAGTTCCCACAGTGCGTAGCACCAAGACTATGTGCTATTCTGAGGATTTGTCAGCATAAGAGGTCAAAAGACCCAGCAGATTGCTCTTTCAGACTCAGAACATAACAGAATGATGAGGCTTTTCTACCTACCAAGCTGGAAATCTTCAGGTTTCTGATTAATATGCATATTGCTCTCATTATCATCAACAAATCATAAAAAAAGAAACAACTTATGTGGGATGCTTTGTAATAGGAGAGGGATGTGATTCCAGTCCACAATACTATCGCCCTTCCCTAATTTGTAAACCACTGACTGATTCACTCACTCTTTCTGCCATTCTAGTGGCATATAGGTATTGTTGACTGTTCACTAGTTATTTACTGTTCACACATTAGTCTTATCCCTTCAACTAGATCACGGCTCTTTATGGACAGGAACTATTCCTCACACATGTTGACAAGCTTTCTCTGTTCCTAGCACAAGATTGGGCACTTAGGAGAAACAATATGCTTATTCAACTGAACTAAAAGTCTGTTCCTGAAGATGAATGAATTGGAGGAGCAGCTGGTAAAGCACCTGTTACACGCAAAACTCTTAATATGAAAAACTTACTGGGGCTCTGTGGTTCCTTGGTTCTCGGGCATAGGAAAGCTCATAGATTTCATCTTCAGTGTAGTAGAGATCCAGAGACAACTGCAGATCAAAGCAGAACAGGATTCATTGCTAGGATGCTATTTGCCTTTCCCTGGTTG
>CAUYSK010021652.1:0-50726 GCA_963575035.1 Avahi laniger
GAGTCTTTTGTAGGTGACATATAGTTGGATCTTGGTTTTTTCAACACATTTAGTCACTCTACATCTTTTAATTGGAAAATTTAATCCATTTACATTCAAGGTTATTATTGACAGGTATGGACTCACTCCTGCCATTTTTAAATTGTTTTCATTTTTAAATTGTTTATTTGTTATGTAGGTCCTTTGTTCCCTTCTTCCTTTCTTGCATTCTTCCTTTGTGGTTGGATGGCTCTCTAGTGGTATGTTTTGGTTCTTTTTTTTTTTATCTTTTGTGTATCTATTATAGGTTTTTGCTTTGTAGTTACCCTGAGGCTTACATTAAAACATATTATACTGATAACAGGTTAGTTTAAGCTGATAACAGCTTAATTTTGATTGCACATATACTCTCCACATTTACTCCCTTTCCTCTCATTTTTTATGTTTTTGGTGTCACACTTTATATCCTTCTATAACAATAATATACATAATAATAATGTAATATAAAATAATATAAATAATGATAAGCCTCCCCAGCCACACAGGCCTTTGTTATCCCTCCAGAGGGGCACTTATAAGCATTCATAAGAGTTGCATACCACAACCAGGGCCAGGAAGAGCTGTGGCCAGACTCAGGGGACCCTCCTGGGTCTTACTGTTCAGACTTATTTTGTCCCCACCAGCAGCAGAACCTAAACGCACATTTTCAAGTGCCTCTGATGACCTGTGCTACTTTGGAAGGGAGTGGGATGTAGGGCACCATCCTTGGCCTTCATTCTACAGGCAGGTGCAATCCCTTCCCCCAACTGGGAGTCCTAGGAATGTTTTTGAAGGTTTATGGGGCCAACTGGCTCCATGCAAAATGGTACCCTCTTGAGGCCTTCATGTCTGGCCCCATACAATGGCTGTTTTCAAGGCCTTCCTGACCACTGACTCCCACTCAGGCTCTCCCTAGTTCCATGGCCCACTCAGATTTGTCCTGGCCTCCAAGGAGTGGCTTATAAACAATTTTGCAGGAAATCTCCTATGACCAATCCCTGCTTGCCCCAGCAGGTGGAAGGCATGCCCTCCTTGACCTCTGTAACCGGTTAGGGAATGTTCAGCTGCCTGATTGGGAGTGAGAAACCTTTTGGGAAGTGCTGCATACAACTGTGCCCCACACAAAAGTGTAACCAGGTCAGGGCATTTTCCTGGGGACTCCCTGTCCAGGTTAGACTGATCCCTGCTACTGTAGGAGAAATGAGAACATTTTTGGAGGAATAAATTATATTTTTGTTTTCATTTAGTTAAAAGTATCTTTTAATTTCTCTTGAGATTTATTCTTGACTCACGTGTTACTTAAAAGTGTATTGATTAATATCCAAGCATTTTGATATTTTCCAGCTATCTTTATGTAATCAATTTGTAGTTAGATTCTATTGTTTTATGAGAGCAGACACTGTATGGCTTATATTTTTTTGAAAGTATTAAAGTGTGCTTTATGGCTCGGAATGTGTCCTATGATGATGAATGTTTGATGTGAGCTTGAGAAGAATATGTATTCTGCTATTGTTGGACTAAGTAGTCTACAGATATTAATTATATCCAGTTGTTTGCCGGTGCTGTTGAGTTCAACTGTATTCTTACTGTATTCTTACTGATTTTCTACCTGGTGGATCTGTTTATTTCTGATAGAAGGTGGTAAAGTCTCCATCTATGATAGTGGATTCATCTATTTCTTTTTGAAGTTCTATCAATTTTTGCTTCGTGTATTTTGATTCTTTGTTGATAGGTACACATATTAAGGATTGTTATACTTTCTTGTAAAATTGACTTTTTGTTATTATGTAATGTCTCTATTAATCCCTACTCATTTTCCTTGCTGTCTGAAGTCTGCTCTGAAACTGCTATAGCTAATCCAGCTTTATTTTAATCAGGTTGGCATGGGGTATCTTTCTCTATTCCTATCTCAAATCTGTATATGTCTCTTTACATTTAGAGTGAGTTTCTTGATATTACTGTGAGCGCGTGGAGCAAGATGGCTAAATATTAGGTTGGTGCGAAAGTAATTGCAGTTTCAGAACGTGAATTTTAAATCATAACTAGGCTCAAACACATCTTTATTAATCAAAATAGGAACCATTACAATCAACACATTTTTGTCAACAAGAAATAAGTTTGCTTATTCCTATAGCGTAAAAATCTGTGCTTCACGATTCAATGAACTCTTAGAAAGCATTTTCTGCATCCTGCTGGTTATGGAAGGATTTTCCCTGCAAAAAGTTGTCAAGATGCTTTAAGAAGTGGTAGTCGGTTGGCAAGAGGTCAGGTGAATATGGCAGATGAGGTGAAACTTCATAGCCCAATTCGTTCAACTTTTGCAGCATTGGTTGTGCGATGTGCAACGTGCTCAGGCATTGTCATGGAGAAGAATTGGGCCCTCTCTGTTAACCAAATGCCGACTGCAAGCATTGCAGTTTTCAGTGCATCTCATCGATTTGCTGAGCATATTTCTCAGATATAATGGTTTCCCTGGGACTCAGAAAGCTGTAGTGGATCAGACCAGCAGCAGACCACCAAACGGTGACCATGACCTTTTTTTGGTACAAGTTTGGCTTTGGGAGGTGCTTTGGAGCTTCTTCTTGGTCCAACCACTGAGCTGGTCATTGCCAGTTGTCCACTTTTCATCACACATCACAATCCGACTGAGAAATGGTTCATTGTTATTGCATACAATAAGAGAAGACGACACTTAAAAATAATTTTTTGATTTTTCAGTAATCTCATGAGGCACTCACTTATTGAGCCTTTTCATCTTTCTTATTTACTTCAAATACCAAACAACTGTAGAATGGTCCACATTGACTTCTTCAGCAACTCTTTGTATAGTTGTTATAGTTGTAAGAGGATCAGCTTTGATGATTACTCTCGTTGGTCGTTGTCAATTTCCGATGGCCAGACACTGCGCTCCTTATCTTCAAGTCTCTTGTCTCCTTTGCAAAACTTCCTGAACCACCACTGCACTGTATGTTCATTAGCAGTTCCTGGGCCAAATGTGTGGTTGATGTAGTGAGGTGTTTCCACTGCTTTATGACCCATTTTGAACTCAAATAAGAAAATTGCTCAAATTTGCTTTTTGTCTAACATCATTTTCATAGTCTAAAATAAATATAAAATAAACAGCAAGTAATAAGTCTTTAGCAAAAAAACATAAAGCAAGACATGTGCATTAAAATGATGTATAACATAACCTCATTTATTTAAGAATGTATTCCAATATCAAACACAAATTTCAACAATGACAAAACTGCAATTACTTTTGCACCAACCTAATAGAACTCTCTAGTAATCATCCTGCTGCTCAAACACCAAACTCAACAACTAATCACACAAGCAAACACCTTCAGAAGAACCAAAAGTCATGTGAATTATCCTACTACCGGGTTTTAACATTATATCAAGGAAAGAGGCACTGAAGGGGACAGAAAAGATAGTCTTGCATTGCCTATGCCACCCCTCCTTCACCCCTGGCAGTGCCACACCATCACACAAAGTGGAAAGAGTCTGTGTGCCCAGGGGAGGGACAGTGAAGTGATTGTGGGATTATGCATTGAAACCCATGGCAGCCCTGGCACAGGGGAACAGAATTCTGCTGGTGCCCACAGAGAGAGCATTTAGACCAGGCCTGGCCAGAAAGAAATCTTCCACCCCGAAACCTGAGTTCCAGCTAGCCTCACCACTGGCTGACAAAAAGCAGCCTGGGGCTTGGACTAAATTTATGAGGCAGTCAGGCCACAAAGGCTACAGTCCTTGGTCTGTGCTGGCTCAGAGCCAGTGGACTTGGAAACATCAGCAATAGTGGACAAGCCAGTGCCTGTGTCACCCCCTCCCTCCAACTACAGGCATTGTGGCTCTGGGAGTCTTCTTCCACTTGGTGAAAAGAAAGGGTAAAGTTCAGAGGACTTTGTTGTGCAACCTCAGTACCAGCGCAGCCACAGTAAGATGAAGTACCAAGCAGACTCCTGAAGACCCTGAGTCCAGGCCTTAGTTCCTGTAAAGCATTTCTGGACCCACCCTGGGCCAGCAGGAAACATGCTTCCCTGAAGGGAAGGACTGAGTTGTGGCAGAATTCAACACCTGCTGACTAAAGAGCTCTTGTGCTATAAATAAACATCAGAGGTAGCCAGGCAACAGTCACCACATGCTTTCGGTGAGATCAGGCTGGCTTCAGGTGTGATCTGGCACTGGTGGCCATGACAGAGTGACCATGTCACTCATCCCCTAGCTCCAACAGCCCAGCACAAAGAGTGAGGGAGAAGAGTGAGAGTCTATGTCTTGTAATCCATGGAATTCTCCCTTATCTTATCCAAGTCCAAGGCAGTAAAACCAGGAGTTTGCAAGAACCCCAGAATTACTGGATTGGAGCACCCCCAGTGCTCATATTCTACAGCGTCCAAAGACTTAGATCACAACACTAAATTCCCTTTGAATTCCTGGAAAGCCTTCTCAAAAAGGATGGGTTCAAAGAAGCCCAGTGAAGATTAAAATAAATACCTAACTCTTCAATGCCCAAACATCAATGAACATCTACAAGTATCAAGGACATCCAGGAAAATAAGACTTCACCAAACAAACTAAATAAGGTACCAGTGACCAATCTTGGAGTGATGGAAATATGTGACCTTTCGGATAAAGAAAATGCCTACATCAAAAAAAAAATAGAAAAGCTTCAAATAAACAACCTAACAGTGAATCTCAAAGAACAAAAAAACAAGAGCAAACCAGACCCAAAATTAGTACAAAACAAAGAAATAATAAAGATCAGAGCAGAAATAAATGGAATTAAAACCAAGAAAAAAATTACAAAAGATCAACAAAACAAAAAGTTGGATTTTCAAAAAGATAAACAAAATTGACAAACCTTTAGCCAGACCAACTAAAAAAAAAAAAGATAGAAGTTCCAAATAATTAAAAACAATGATGAAAAAGGAGAAATTACAACTGATACTGTATAAATCCAGAGGTTCATTAGAGACTACTATGAATAACTATATGCCAATAAATTAGAAAACATAGAAGAAATGGATAAATTCCCAGACACATGCAGCCTACAAAGACTGAACCAGGAAAAAATCTAAAACTTGAATAAACTAATAACAAATAATGAGATAGATGCAATAATAAAAAGTCTCCCATCAAAGAAAAGCCCAAGACCTAATGGCTTCTCTGGTGAATTGTACATAGCATTCACAGAACAATTAATACAAATCCTACTTAAACTACTCCAAAAAATTGAGGAGGGAATACTCCCAAACTAATTCTATGAAGTGTGTATCACCCTGATACCCAAATCAGACAAAAACACAATAAGAAAAAGAAAACTGTAGGCCAATATCTATGATGAACATGGATGCAAAAATATCCCAAAAAATACTAGCAAACTGCACTCAACAACACATTAAAAAGATTATTCATCATGATCAAGTGAAATTCATCCCAGGGATGCAAGGATGGTTCAACATATGCAAATCAATCAATGTCATACATCATATCAACAGAATGAAGCACAAAAAACATATGATCATTTAATTGATACTGAAAAAGCATTCGATAAAGTTTAACATACTTTAATGATAAAAAAAAAACCTCTCAAAAAACTGGGTATAGAACCAACTTACCTCAACACAATAAAAGCCATATATAACAGACACACAGCTATCAACATATTGAATGAGGTAAAACTGAAAGCCTTTCCTCTAACATCTGGAATAAGAAAAGGATGCCCATTCTCACCACCGTTATCCAATATAGCACTGGAAGTTCTAGCTAGAGCAATCAGACAAATGAAAGAAATAAACGGCATTCAAACTGGAGAGAAAGAAGTCAAATTATTCTTCTTTGCAGACAATATGATATTATATCCAGAGAAACATAAAACTCCACAAAGAAACTATTAAAGCTGATAAAGAAATTCAGTAAAGTTGCAGGACGCAAAATCAACATACAAAAATCAGTAGCATTTCTATTTGCCAACAGTCAACAATCTGAAAAAGAAACCAAGAAAGTAATCCCATTTACAAGAGCTACAAAAAAAAAAAAATACCTAGGAATAGACTTAACCAAAGAAGTGAAAGATCTCTGCAATGAAAACTAAAACACTGATGAAAGCAATTGAAGAGGACGCAAAAAAATGGAAAGATATTCTGTGCTCATGAATTGGAAGAGTCAATATGGTTAAAATGTCCATACTACCCAAGGCAATCTACAGATTCAATGCAATCCCATCAAAATACTAATGATATTCTTCATAGAAAAAGAAAAAATAATCCTAAAATTTATGTGGAACCACAAAAGACCCAGAATAGCCAAAACCATCCTGAGAAAAAGAGCAAAATTGAAGGAATCACATTATCTGACTTCTAATTATACTATAGAGCTGTAGTAACCAAAACAGCATGGTACTGGCATAAATACAGACACATAGAGCAATGGAACAGAATAGAGAACCCAGAAATAAATCCACGCATCTATAGAGAACTTATCATCAAAGTTTCCAAGAACATACAGTGCAAAAAGGATAGTCTCTTGAATAAATGCTGCTATAAATAATAGATATCCATATGCAGAAGAATGAAACCACTAAACTCCATCTCTCACCATATACAAAAATCAAATCAAAGTGGATTAAATACTTAAATCTGAGACCTGAAACCATACAACTACTAAAAGAAAACATTAGTAAAACACTTCAGGACATTGCTCTGGGCTAGGACTTCTTGAGTAACACCCCCAAGGCATAGGCATACAAAGCAAAATTGGACAAATGGGACCACATCAAGCTAAAAAGTTCTGCATGGCAAAGGAAACAATCAACAAAATGAAGAGACAACTCATAGAATGGGAGAAAATATTTCAAACTTCCTATCTGACAAGAAATTAATAACTAGAATATACAAGGAGCTCCAACAACTCAATAGGAAAAAATCAAATAATGCAATTTAAAAATGGGCAAAGGATCTGAATAGACATTTCTCAAAAGAAGAAATACAAATGGCCAACAGGTATATGGAAAAAATGCTCATCATCATTAGTCATCAAAGAAATACAAATCAAAACTACAATGAAATATCATCTCACCCCAGTTAAAATGGCTTTTATCAAAAAGACAAGCAACAAAAAATGCTGGTGAGGATGTGGAGAAAAGGAACCCTCAGACACTGTCGGTGGGAATGTAAATTAGTGTAACCACTGTGGAGAGCAATATGGAGGTCCCTAAAAAACTGAAAATAGAACTACCATATGACCCAGCCCACCGCTAGGTAAATATCCAAAGGAGGGGAAATCAGTATATCGAAAAGATATCTGCACTCCCATGTTTATTACAGCACTATTCACAATAGCTAAGATAGAATCAACCAAATTGTCCATGAACAGATGAACGAATAAAGAAATTGTGGTACATATGCACAGTGGAATATTATATAACCACAAAAAGAATGAAATCCTGCCACTTGCAACAACGTGGATGGAACTGGAGAACATTATATTAAGTGAAATAAGCCAAGCACAGAAAGACAAATCTCACATGGTCTCACTCCATGTGGGAGCTAAATATTAAAAACAATTTATCTCTTGGAGACAGAGAGTAGAATGATGGTTAGCAGAGGCTGGGAAGAATAGTGAGTGGGGGATATAAAGTGGGGCTGGTTAATGGGTGCAAAAATATAGTTAAATAGATAGAATGAACAGTACTTGATAACGTAACAAAGTGACTATAATCAACAAGTTAGGGTATACTTTAAAATAACTAAAAGAGAGGAATTGGAATGTTACTAACACAAAGAAATGATAAATGCCCCAATTACCCTGATTTGATTAATTCACATTGTATGCCTGTATCAAAGTGTCACATGTGCCCTATAAAGATGTACAACTAAATTTGTTCACATTTAGTTTTGCAAAAATATAAAAAGAAAAAATAAAAAAAGATATACAACTATTAATATCTGTAATAATAAAAAAGAAAAAACAATTAAGTGAGTTTCTTGTAGAAAATGTATAGTTGCATCTTTTTTTTATGATTCACTCAGTCTTTTATTGGCATATGCAAACCACTGACATTTAAGATGATTACAGATATAATTGGATTAGTATTTACCAGGCTTGTTAATGTTTTCCATTTGTTGCCATGCTCTTTCTTCATATTTTTTGTCTTCCATTCTTTTCCTGTCTTTTGTGGTTTTAATGGAATATTTTATATGATTGCATTTTCTCTCCTACTGAAGCCTATAAATTTTTTTTTTAACTTTTCAAAAACTTTATTGGTTTCACTAGATTTTGCAATGTACATTTACAATGAATACAAGCCCACTTTCAAATAACATTGTATGGCTTCATGAGAAGTGCCAATTACCTAATAATAAAAAATTCCTAACTCCTCCTTCCTGTATTTTGTATCATTGCTGTAATTCATTTCACTTATATATAAGCCATAATCATCTAATATATTGTTGTTATTATTGTTTTGAACAAATTATTAGCTGCTATATCAATTAAGAATAAGAAAATATAAAGTTTCTATTTTATCTTCACTTATTCTTTCTTAATATTCTTTCTTTATGTAGTTCCAAATTTCTTACTTTTCTCATTCTCTTTTTCTCTGAAGAACTTCTTATAACATTTCTTTTAAGGCAGGTCTAATAACAACAAATCTCCTCGATTTGTGTTTGTCTGAGAAAGTCTTTATTTCTCCTCCACTTTTGAAGAATATTTTGTCTAAAGCATTCTAACAGAATCATCCTGATATCTCACTATGATTCTAACTTTTAACAGTTCATAATTAACATCTTTCCACGTCACTGAAGAAATAAACCAAAACACAAATTGATGGTATTACATTGTATCGTTGTACCAGAATTTTTTTAACTCGGCTCTTAATGACTATTACTTTTTCTTAATTTATTGTTATTATAAGTAATGATGAAATCAATATTCTTATCATCACATATGTATTTGCACCACACCCATTTGTTGTCATTTCACCTTGCCCTGGTACCTGCAAAGATAAATTTTCTTTAAGCTTCATGTGGTCAAGGTGATCAATCGTTTCCCCGATGGCTTCTGGGCTTTGCTGTATGCTTCAAAGACCTCTGTTCTGAAATTATAGACTAAAATTGATTGACCCATGTTTTCTACGAGTTTTTTCATGATTTCAGTTTTCCAGTCCATGCCCTCCCAAGCCCAGGGAGGTCGCCATGCCCTCATCTGCAATCCCGCAGAATTTTCCGTGAGCTGAGGAGCCGAATTATGTGGCTCTGGGAGGCCCAGTGAGGCAGGGAACCCCACCCAGCCTGCCAGCTTCTCTGGGAAATTTTCCACGTTCCCTCAGGAGCTTGGAACCAGCTCTGGCCCAGTAGTTGCCTGAGAAATATCTGTCCCCTTCTTGGCAGTCGTCCCTTCTGAGGCGTGGCTGTGTAGTGCTGCCGGAGGCTACGAGGCGAGGCCCAAGGCGGGACTCGGATGCTGGCCGCCTACCCAGGCTGAGAAACATGATCCGAGGTGGATTGCGACAGGTCCATTGCCCAGGGATCTGGGGGAGGGGGGGGGCGGGGGAGCGGGGGACAAGGGGCTGCTTTGGTCCAAAGAAATTTCTAAGCCCACTAGGAAGCAGAGGGACCGCTTGCTCCACCTGGCAAAGTCATGACCCACAATCTCCAGCAACCAGCCCAGAAAGTCAGACCACAACCTCTGCAACACTCGGTCCCAAATGGTTAGGATTTGATCAGTGACAGCGTCATTTTTAATCCCGCTTCTAATTTAGAACCAAAAGGAAGAAAGCCAAATATATGTTCCCTTCACCCATTGTGCAGGCTGCCCCTCATAGTCAGCTTCCTCAAACAGCCAAACCTCTTATCAGGACCTCCCTTCACCATTTCCACCATGCAGCTTTCCCACCTCCACCTGCCTTTGAGTCTCTGCCAAGCGAAAGCAAGCAGTGGTGGCGGCAGCTAATTCTCTTGCGATATATTGCAAACGCTCCATAGATACTGCTTGTTCTGATTTGGGAGGTCTTCGTTTATCTCCACAGAGATTAGCAGTGTAGAAATCAAATCACACACAGAATAGTTTGTTTCCTATGTTACCCTTTAAAATTCTATTCATTACAAAAGTTTTTAAATTGAGACACAATTCACATAGCATAAAACCCACTCCTTTAAACATGCAATTCAGTGATTTATAGCCTATTCACAAAGCTGTGCAACCCATCACCACTCTTGTTTCAGAGCATTTTCATCATCTCAAAAAGAGACTCATTAAACTGTCATTTCCCATTCTGCCCTCCCTCCAGCCCCAGCATGTACCAATCAGCTTTCTTTCTATGAATTTTCCTATTCTGGATCTTTCAAGTAAATGAAATTCTATATGTGGCCATTTATATATACCTGGCTTCTTACATTTGGCAGCATGTTTTCGAGGCTCACCATGTTTTAGTATATACCAGTGCTTCCTTCCTTTCTTTGGCTTCAGAACTTTCTATTCATAGCCATTAAGAATAAGCTATCAATGTAAAACCAAGTCCTTTTGAAATGTGGAAGATACAGATAACAATCTGTACCCTCATATTATGCTGAAATAAAAAAAAAAAGATACAGATAACATAAAACGTGCCATTACAACCAGTTAATGTCTATGATACAGTGGCATTAAGTACTATCCTTCTGCCTGGCCCCAATTTGCCCCACCCACCTGGAGCCAACAGCCAGTCCAGGAGGGGGTACCTGCCATGCTTCCTCAGAATCCCCCATGCCACCCACCCAACTAGCACCCTGCCTGAGCTCCCCACAGCAATCCTCCATGGTGAGGAAAGAGGAGAGCCCCGAGGGAGAGAGACAAAGAAGAGGCTCTGGGGAGGACAATGCCTCCATGGGAAAGTGGTTGTGCTTGGGTGGGCCAGGACAAGGAGGCGGTGCCCTGGGCTGGCAGTCACCTGAGCAGCCCTAGCACATGCAGCAGTGGTCTATTTAGGTATGCTCAGCTCTAATTCCTGCTGGAACCCGGTGCAAGAGGTTATAGAGACACCTGGGATATGTTTGGGTTTCTGTTTCCTTCTTTCCTTCCTTCCCCTTTTTTTTCTTCGCTCACGTCTTTCTTGTCCTCTCTTTGTAGAGCACCCCAGGATCTACTGAGTGAGCATCCCTCTTTCATGGCAGCAATGGCAATGATCCAGCCAATGGCAGCCTGAGGCCTCAATCAGTCTTGTCTTTTTGGGCCTCAAAGTTTGTACGAGGGATTCAAGTTCAAAGAGATGATTATCACCTTGGCTTATGCCAGATTGGTGAAGGGGGGAGTGCCCTTCCCTTGGGAAAGCGATCTTAGTGTCCTGGACAGAAGGACTAAGCTGGCATAGGTTGGGGCCTGTAGCCTTGCACTTGGTTGGCTGGAGCAGAGTGAATTGCCTGCATGGAGTTCCTGGTATTTGAGAAGAAGCCAAGGACATAGGGAGCCCACCCTGTGGAGTCGGGGTCCCACCTGCCCTTGATTAAATCTGGATCCAGGTAGGTCTTCAAGGCTTGAAGGGCTGGGGTACTGCTGTCTGTGCTGTAGTGGAGGCCAGAGATGGCCGTGAAGTGGTGGTCAGATGGGGATGAGAGGAGAGGCAGGTATTGTGGAGGGAGCTTGTGCTTAAGGTGGTCGCAACAAAAAGAGAGGGAGACATTCCCAGGATGAATCCCATCCAAGCACTAAACAAGCACAATCCTGATTAGCATCCAACATTGGAAGTGCTTCTGCACCTTCAGGATAGTATGGCTGTAGAAATTGGATGCTGAGGCTGGGTACCCCAGTAGCCAATCTTCACTGCCTGGCCAGGCTGGCTCCATGTGCCAGTGCCTTACTGTGTTGTGCGCAGGCTGCTCCTGACAGATCTGCACATTCTGAGTTCCCAGGAGAATGGTGCATGCTCAGGGTGTGTGGCTAGAGGTGTCAGAGCCCAAATTAGCTTAGAAGTGGCCAGAAGAAAGCCAAATCCCCTGTCATCTGATGCTGACCTCAAACCCTCCCTGCAGGCACTTCTCCTACTCCCTCATGCATTGCTCCTTCCAGGCATTCTTTAACCACAGCTACGTTGAGGGCTGGGATTCCAGACACAGCACTAACAGTGCAGCAACAGCTACAGCATCTCATAGTGACCTAGCACCAGGGTCCCAGCCCAACACCCCATCTCTAGCAGCTCACCTAGCACAGCATCCCTGTGAGGTGGCCACTGTCAGATTCACTGAGGATTAGAAACTGAGGCTCCAAAGGCACAAATGACTTGCCCAAGGTCAGGCAAAAGGATTAGAAGCTAGGTTAACCAACCTCTAAAGCTGTCTCCCAAAGAACAGGCCATCTACCAAGGAGACAGGTTACTTCCAGGTAATTCCAATGACGTGAGGTTACTACAAAGACGGATGAGTGCTCATGGGGGCGTGGTAGGAGGTAAGCTCTGCCCACACCAGTTTGTCTCCCCTTTTCCTCCTGTCCCAGGCCCAGTCACTGAGCACGCTCATCCTTGAATACCCTGGGCTTCCACATTGCCCTGTCTTGGCTCTGACACCACAGAAGGATCCCTGTCCTTCATGTGATGATTGAGTTCTTCATTACTTGAGGTGCACAGTCATGAAGTCCATTACCAACCCCAAGATTCTCTAGCAGGAGAGAAGGTAAAGGAGGTATCAGACAAGTAGGGAAATAGGAAAGTGCAATGGAGCAGGAGGGGTCAGGTGGAGGCTCCCAATCGCAGGAGGAGTAAACGCAGGTACAAACCCAGTGGCTCCACACCTGTATTCAACCCCCAAGGTAACATTGTGGGGAAGGAAACATCTGCAGTTCAGCAAAATCACATTTAAATCCTCAGGAAGATTTGCCTCTTCTATTCCTCATTTGTCATAACCTTCATGGGTACTACATCCAGATAACATAAAGTAATACTTTTTGCATACCTAACAGTCCAGGTGGTGAGCATGCCATGAGACCAGCACTCTTAGATACTTCTCTTGGAAAAATGTAGACAAAGCCATCATTCAGCAATACGTAGCATCATTCAGCAATACGTAGGAAGAAGCTGGTAAAATGTCCATAGCATTTGATCCAATAGGCCTACCTCTGGTAATTCATATGAAGACAATAATCAAAGATGCTGATAAACACTTATGTACAGAATGCTCACTTGCAGCATTATTTATAATGGCTGAAAATTGGAAGGAACTTAAGTGCCCAATGAATAGGAAAACAGTAAAGAAAATCAGGATGTAAACTATACAACAAAAATCATACTGCTTAAAAAATAATGTTTTTGAAAGAAATTTTATGCCACTGGGGAAATTACTAAGCTTCCTAATAAGTTACATTAGATTTAATAGCCCCCAAAAGGTTCTCTTGGTTTCACTCTCAAATATGTCTTTTCCCCATCTTCTCTATCTCAGTGGAAAGCACCACTGTTCTCCCAGTTCTTTAAATCGAAAATCTAGAATTTTCTTGTTTCCTGGACAGCCACTCCCTCAGCCAGTCCTGCTGAGAGAGGCTACCTTCAAACCAATGCCTCTGGGCCACTCTTTCCCCTATCTACTCCCCTCTCTCTTCCCCCTCCTGCTCCCTTCTCCTCCTCTCCCCTCTCTCATCTACTCCCTCCCCTTCCTTCACTATTTCCTTCTCCCTTCCCTATCTACTCCCTCCTCATCCCACACCCCACCATGCCCTATCCTCACTAGATCTCCTCTCTCAGGATGATCCCTGTTTCCCTCTGCTCCTTAGGAGCTCCAGGCTTCCACTCTTTGGCCTAGAGTCCACTGTGCACCCACAGCCAGAAGTGTTCTGTGCAACGTAAGTGCTGGGAAATAGGCTAAGAGATGTGAGAGGTTTCAGGAGTTTTTCAGGGCTTTGCCTTGAAGCAATCTGTGAACATGTTAGTTCACAGAACAGAGGCTGCTCCCAACAATGGAGGCATTTGTCAGGGGATGTTTGCAAAGCAAGGTTTCTTCTTTGCTGCTGGCCATCACCTTTAGCTTTTTTTTTTTTTTTTGCAAGGCAGAAGCTCGGTTTTGGGTCCTTGGTGCAGTAGCTGATTAAAATGTCTTCCCAGCAGCAAACAACGTGCAGCTGGAACTATCTTAAACTTCAAGGCTATTCCTGCATCACTCCTGACCACATGTCTGTATTTAGAGAAGTAGATTAGATTAGTACACAGACTCAGTGTTCTCACTTTATACATTTTTATCTTTAATTTGTATGCTCAGCTAGGTCTGTTTCTAACTTAGGGCTTAACATGTTTATCTTAGAAAAATTTTGTAACCATCTATTCTTGTAAACAGAATTAGGTAAGGTTCCCCTGGAAACATCAAAAAATGAGCTGTACACGTAATTCTTTAACAAAAGACAACTATTTGCTGTAATAATAAATATTGATGTGGGATTTCAGTCAGTACATCACAGCTCACAGGAATGCTGGGGGACCCCTAACTCCCCCATTTAAACTGCACTTTGTCTCTGTCACAATCATTCCTCCATCTACATTATTTCTTTATTTCCTATTATTTCCAAATCCCTTGCGATGATCCTTCCTTGGGGCCTGTTTTTCTGGGAGAGTAGCTAACTCCCAGCAGGTAAGTCCATCACTTCACTCCCTGCTGGACTCCTCCAAAGGATCCCTTGCTATTCAGGAAACAAAACCGACAGCTCTTCCTGTTGACCTGAGCTTGGACTGGTGAGGAACATAAGAGGCAGCCATTGGCCCATCCAGCCCAGGTCTAAAGTTCACAGAAGAAAAGAGAAGGTCTCATCATCAGAAAGTTGTCATCAGAGCTGAGTTGCAGGATGTTTAAGTGTGGAAACCCAGAGCAAAATGTATCACTGGGAGGCTGTACTGGAAACAAGGGCAGCTGGTTCAACTCCCTACTCCCTACCTTGTTCCCGACTTCTGTGCTGTTTGCTACTATCATCCTGGCTTCCTTCTGCACACAATGCCTCCTCTCTACCTCCTGTGGCCACAGCTGTGCATTGGGCCCCACTAGACCCACCTCCTTCAGGAGCTGCTCCTGATACCTCCAGCAGCAGGTAGGTGTGTGCTGTGCTATGTGTGCCCTTCCTTTGTGCCTGTGAGCTGGCAACTCTATTCTGTAGGTAATTAGGTCCCTGTCTTATCTTCCCAGGTGGACCATGAGGTCTTCATGGTGGGATCTATGTCTGATCCATCTCAGGGAGCCCAGAGGAGCTTGACCTAATGCCCAGCATGTGAGTGTCGTAGAAAGGAAACTGCATGTGCAAAGGCTGGAGGTGTGACAGCATCTTTGGCAAACTGGGCAATGCCATATGTGGTGTAAAGTGCAACAAAATAAAGCAGTATTGTATTATAATCCAAAGTATAAAACAAATGTCCATGAGTACATACTGATGTGTAAATAAATGACTGAATAAATTAATGAGTAGGGGCAAAGAGATAAATCTCCCCCTGCAGAATTCCAAATAAATTATGTGTATATTCCATTCCAAAGGAGGAAGAATATAACTCCCCACTCCTCAAGTGTGGATCGCACATAGTGACTTCTTTCCAAAGAGGACAGAATAGAAGAGGGTAAAGAGTAACTCTGCAGTGGAACACAATCTCTGCTGGATCTTTAGTGACATCACCTCTTGTTCTTTCTATTGGTAATTTTTCAATTTTTCCTGATCCAGAGATTTATCAATTTTATTTATTTTCCCAAAGAACAAGTTTTTGGGTTCATTGATTTTCCCTTTTTAAAATTTTCATTGTTTCTCACTTTGATCTTTGTTATTCCTTTTCTTCTGCTTACTTTGGATTTAATTTGCTCTTCTTTCTCTACATTCTTTAAGAGGAAACTGAGGTCATTGATTTGAGACCTTTATTCTTTTCTAATATAGCAATTAATGCTATAAATTTCACTTTAGATACTGCTTTAGTAACAACCCAAAAATCTATATTGTTTTTCTATTTCCATGCATGTCGAATTGCTTTCTAATTTTCTTTTGATCTATGAGATATATAGAAGTGAGTTAATTTCCAAATATTTGAGGATTTGTAAGGATCTTTCTGTTGCTTATTTCTAATTTTATTCCATTGTGGCCAGAGAACATACTTTGTATGATGAATACTTTCAAATTTATTAAGATTTTTGTAATGGGCCATGATGTGGTCTATCTTCATAAATGTTCCATGTGCACTTGAGAAAAATGTGTATTCTTCTTTTGTAGGGTGGAATGTTCTAGAAATATAAATCAGGTCAAATGGGTTGATAGTGTTTATCAAGTCTACTGTATTCTTGATAATTTTCTGCCCACTTATCTTATGAATTATTGAGAGGGACATTAAAATCTCTGGTAGATGCACATATCTCTTCTTGCAGTTTTATTAGTTTTTGCTTCATGCATTTTCAAGCTTTGTTATTAAGTGCACAAACATTTTCGATTACTATGTCTTCTTCATTAATTGACCACATCATTAGTATGAAATGATCTTCTTTAATCCCTGGTAATATTCTTTGCTCTGAAATCTATTTTGACATTAATATAATTACTTCAGCTTCTTTTTAACTAGTGTTAGCATGATATATCTTTTTCCATTCTTTTACTTCTAACCTATTTGTATCTTTATATTTAAAGTACATTTCTTGAAGGCAGAATGTATTTGGGTCTTTTTTTTTTAATCCACTCTGACAATCTCTGTCTTCTAATTGGGGTGTCTTAGATTATTTTAACATACTGGCTGCCACACTAGAAAAAAAATATTTTCCTTGGGGCCATGCTGTGTTACTATGAAAATGGAATAAAAACTTTGAAAACAAAATGATCCTTTCTAATTTAATGAAAAATTTGTTATTTTTTATTGTTTTCTATGCATGAGTTATATGGAACTTGAAAAACAATTCTCACAGCTCCTAAGGTGAAGAGATATGTGAGTTACATATGCTTCACAAGGCCCCGGGCTCAAAACTAGTGTGAGTTAAATACAACTCACATGGCAGTTAATGTATTAATCTAATGCGATTACTAATACGACTGAGTGTCTCATATTTTCCATTCATCTCAACTGTTCTTTATTCTCTTTTACCTCTTTTTATGTTTTCTTTGGGATTAAGTATTTTTTATAATTCCATTTGATCTCTCTTGTTAGTTTAATAGCTATAATTTTTTGTTTTTTATTTCAATTGTTGCTTTAGAGTTTATAGTAGACATCTTTAATCACAGTCTACTTCAAGTGATAGTATATCACTTCACATACAGTATAAGAACCTTAGAATAGTATACTTCTCCCCTTATTGTCTTTAAGCTATTATATTATTGTCATCCATTTTACTTTTACATATATTATAAACTTCATATTACTTTATTGTTCTGTTTAAACAATTATCTTTTAAGAGGTATGATAATAATGAATCATATACTTATCCATACTGTTACTATTTCCAGTGCCCTTCATTTCTTTGTGCAGATTCAGATTTCCATCTGGTATTATTTTCCTTCTGCCTGAAAGATGTCCTTTAACTTTTCTTGTAGTGAAGATCTGTGGGTGATAAAGTTGTTCAGCTTTTACAAGTCTGAAAACTTCTTTATTACTTCATAATTATTTTTTGCTTTTTGGTGGTATCTAGTTAGCTGTTAAACCAATCCATTAAATATTCCATTTCAATTATGATATTTTTCATTTCTACATTTCTGTTTTGTACTTTTCCCAATCTACTTGGTTATTTTCACACACATGCTCTTTAATCCCCTTATTTCTGTAAATAAACACACTTTGGCCTGTGTGTAGTAACTCGACTGTCTTAAGTCTTTATTGGCCTATTGCTTCTGTCCATTGTTTCTGCTGGTTCTTGCCCATTTTACATATTTGTGATTTTTAATTGTGAACTTATATTCTTTGAAACTATCTCTGAGCTCCTCCAAAGACAATCTGTTTTACATCTGTCAGTCACCTAGAAAGCACTTAAAACCTGATATCACTTTAAATTTGCAGCTTGAGACTTTATATATATATATATATATATATGTATCAGCCCTTTTATACACACACACACACACACACACACACACACACTCAGGGGAATGTTTGCCCTCAGGGGGAACATCTTCCTTGCTGTTCCTGTGGGTGTAGGGGCGGGGAGGAGAGGAGGGGTAAGGGGGAGGTGACGGATTTATTCATAGTCCACCCTTACACTGAGTCTATCCTTCCAGGGTCCCACTTTATGCGGTCTCCTCTTGGCCCTCCTACCTTGAACAGGCCCTGAGTTTCATCTTCTCTTATTCTGCTCCTTCTCCACTCCAGGCTGTGAAAAAAGAAAAGTTCAATTTGACATTTGGCAAGCATCTTAAGAATAAAAAGCGGCCTCAGTGCTCTAATTACTTCTTTGGGTTTCCACTTCCATTTTAATATTTTTTTGCCTTTAAGAACTCTTAATTATTCTGTAGCTCATTGATATATCTTTTAAAAATTGTTCTTGATATGTATTCCAGAAATTTTAGTTGTTTTTTTCTGATCTTTATCAGCCATACTACTGGAAATAAAAATCTTTTTATCTTATTTATTTTTTTTCATTTCAGAATATTACAGGGGTACAACCATTTAGGTTACATATATTGCCTTTGCACTGCCCGAGTCAGAGCTACAAACATGCCCATCCCCCAGACAGTGAACACCACACCCATTAGATGTGAATATACTGGTCCTCTCCTTTCCCCACCTGTCCAACACCCAATGTATGTTACTTCTATATGTGCACATAAGTGTTGGTCAATTAGTACCAATTTGATGGTGAGTACATGTGGTGCTTGTTTTTCCATTCTTGTGATATTTCACTTAGGAGAATGGGTTCCAGCTCTCTCCAGGATAATACAAGTGGTGCTAGATCACCAACATTTTCTGTGGCTGAGTAGTACTCCATGGCATACATATATCACATTTTATCAATCCACTCATGTATCAGTGGGCACTTGGGTTGTTTCCACATCTTTGCAATTGTGAATTGTGCTGCTATATACATTCTAGTGCAGATGTCTTTATTATAGAATGTCTTTTATTCCTTTGGTTAGGTGCCCAGTAATAGGATTGCTGGATCAAATAAATGGTAGTTCTACTTGTAGCTCCTTGAGGTATCTCCATATTACTTTCCATAGAGGTTGTACTAGTTTGCAGTCTCACCAGCAGTGTATGAGTGTTCCTATCTCTCTGCATCCATGCCAACATTTGTTGTTTTGGGACTTTTTGATAAAAGCCATTCTCACTGGAGTTAAGTGATATCTCATTGTGGTTTTGATTTGCATGGAAATAAAATTCTTTCAACTTGTTCTTTAACAATACACAGTATCCATATATCCCTCCTTGATCCAGAGGCAATAGAGAGAGAACACACACACTTAGGAACCAGGCTGGACTGAGATCAAGCCTCAATCCACCAGCAGTGTGACCTCCACAGCTTGTTTACACTATGTGCCTCGGTTTCTTGATAGGGTTGGTGTGAGAATTAACTGAGGTAATATATGAACAGCACTTAAAACAGGGGCTGACACTAGTAAGGATGATTTATTTTTGTTATTATCTTTAAAAGTTGTAATCATGAGCCTGAGTAACAGCACACATCTTACCCAAAGATCCAATACCCCCTGGTCCCTGGCCATCCCAGCCCACTCTACCATGCAGTCACCCACACTTGCACTGATGGAGAGATATCAACTATGACCTATTCCCTAGATGACAAGCACAGCTGTGGTCACATATGGCCCCTAAGTCCAGAGCACAGGGCTGGTGAATGCTGGTCTGAGAAATGTCATCAACACACAAGCCTGAGTGGAGGACACACAGCCTTTTTACCATGAGAAATCTGAAAACAAGTATAAATCTAAAATAAGCATAAAATTTAAACACATGATTTTAAATTTTGTATTTTTTATGGTGGATAGCCATCATTTGCCCCAACAGCAATCTAAGCCAATAGTCCTGATTATTAAAAGTTGCAAAGTCATAAAAATGTTCTCCTCCTTTTTGAAAACCATTTTTGTTTTCTCTTCATGAAACAAGGATGTCTGCAAAGCCTTGAACGAACAACAAAGCCCACAAAACTCACTTTCGTTCATCAAAGTAGTGACTGAAAAAGAAAAAAATAATTCTTAACAAATAGGAAGAGTTATGAATGTTCACTTTTTTATTTATCCAGGATAAGTGGTATTTCTGATGTTCTGATGAAGCTTAAGCCTTAGCTTTAATTTACAAAAATTATGAGATGGCAAATTAAATTTCTGATGCCATGTTGTGAATCAATAAAGGTTAACTAATATACAACATACAAAACAAACTTCCACTGTTCTCACTCTTATTTTGGAAGGTCATTTAAGATTAAATGAACAAAAACCAAAAAACCCATAAAGTATATAAGAATAGTTTCCCTCCCTTTAACAGTGATTTCAGAGTCTCTGTTAACTAAAACACTACAAAATCATTTACCAGATTTCAAAAAATCTAACCTCTTACTGAAAACCAAAATACTAAACTAATAAATGTGGAAAAGGATTCTGGGTTTAAAAATGGTCAGCTCTCTTTTTTTCTACCTCATTGCCAAATGAAATATTTCACAGGACTCCAATACTTAAAATAGATCATAATTTGTGTCATAGAGTATTACCGTTTTCTAAAGTGATATTATACCTTTGCCTGCACAAAATGGCCCAGGAAAGCAGAATGAGAAAAATGAGTAGTTTATGTTTGAGAAGCTATGCTCTTTTTCTTTTCATAAGGACAAGTACTTGGCAATAGAATTTTCCCATCAGCAAGGATAATTACGCCATTTGAGACGATAACGTTACTACACTTAGAGCTCAAGCAAGAAAAACTGAGGAAATGTGTGTGAGGGGCCCTGCCATGTGGAACAGAAGCACTGCCCCAACACATCACGGTGGCACCAACAAGCAAGCCACAAAAGGAAAAAGAGTTCTCACCACAGCTGTTCAGGAGACAGAGCTTCTCTGGAAGTACAAAACCAGTGATTGTACACTCACAAGATTTGCCACCAAGGTCCCTGGTGGAGAACAGCAATGTGTTGATGTGAAATTATTAGGCTCAGTATTTCTGTCACAAAAAAATAAAGAAAACACATTTATACCCACCATATGATAACTTGCAATGTGTTAAGTCCCTATTATAAACAAGGGGCAAGCCAGAGCCACACAGGATGCCAGGGAGTTGCGATCAGCATAGGTCAGCGTTACCGAGGCCAGTACTGCAGGCAGAGGAGCTCTAAGCAGGGAGGGTGCCTCGGGCTTCCACGGCACCCGCTGCTGGGCGACCCTGAGCTTGGGGGATCTGGCTTCTCTTCTTTGAAGAAACCAGATCTTTTGCACTCTTCTTAGAATCGAGGTTAAAGGATAAATCCATCAAATCAACAGAAAAAACTTTAAAATGGAAAGAGAAATAAATATTTCATTCAGATATACACAGCTGGCACTGTGTAAAAAAGGATTATATTGAAAAAAACAGAAACTTTAAAAATTTTATGAATAGTAAAAATTATTTGGTTCTGCTTATACTCCTTTTTGTTTATGAAACTCTCCCTTTAATGGGCATTTCTAACATTGAGCACTAATAAATAACAACAGATGTTTTAGATTCATTATTTTCCTAGGTAAAAGACCAAGGGCAGAGGTCCTCAGGAGGTCAACTCTTATCCACCTGTGCATAGGGCAGCCTTAACTATTGATGTGCAAGCCAGACACTGACAGCGGAACCACATCTCTTTACTCATGGATGAATTTCTACTAGGAATCATAAAGACTTAGGGAAATCAAAGGAAATTCTTTACTAAGAATCAAAGTTGTAGACAACTATCTTGAGTTCTTTACTTCAAATTCTGGGACCAAAAAATATATGTCTAATGAATGTCTAATACCATGGTCTTTATCAGATGTAGCCTAGAGCTGAAGAGAAATAGATACAATAGCAATATCTTATCCTCTGTGAAACCCAACCAATAACCTCTTGAGTCAGTTTTAAAGATAAGAAAAAGTCATACTTTTTCATAGAAGCAATGTAAACATTTAAATTTTCTTTAAGAGATGAGGTCTCACTATATTGCCCTGGCTGGATTCAAACCCCTGGGCTCAAGTGATTCTCCTGCCTGAGCTTCTCAAATAGCTTGGACAATAGGCACGTGCCATAGCACCTGGCTCAAACATGTAAATTTAAATTGTTACAGGAATATTGACTTGGTAGAAACTACTGGAGGGAGCATAATACTTACCAACTTTCATGACTTTTGCCAGAAGACTGAGATGGATGACTCTGAAGTCCAGTTTCCTAAATGTCTTCATCCAGTGATAAAATTAATTATCCTATAAATCAAATAGTAATTCCCATACAAATGTTAAAAATATGACTTATATTCTCTGACTAAAAGAAAGGTAATTTGAGCAGTTAGATATCAGCGTAATAAATTACACACAAGGATCTTACTGTAGCATTATTTATAATAGTAAAACTAGAAATAATCTAATTTCTATCAAAGAAGGAACAGTTAAACAAATCATAGTACACTTATTCTTTGGAATATCTTTAGAACATTAAAAATGGTAAGCTAGAATTATGTGCACTAATTTGGAAAGAGGTCAATGATATTCAGCTTGGGAAATAGCAAATTAAAAAACAATGTACTAATTTATGTTTTAAAAAAACTTTATGTGTATTTATAAACTCATAGAAAACGTCCAGAGGAATAAGCACCAGTCTGTCAACACTAGTTCCTTCTGAGAAGGGAGTAAGTTTGGAGGGAAAAGGACAAAGGGGGAAACTTTCACTTTTGGATGATTTTTCCTTTTTTTTTTACAGTAGGTATTTATTTTACAATCAATGAGAGAAGAGGAAATGAGTGTTGTTACCATTTGGTAGCAGGGTAACAGTATTATCTTCATTGGTATTTGTATTGTATGTTAGTGCATTGCAAGAACCTGTAAGAGAAACCCCAGAGAAAAAATTAAGACAAAAGACTCAGACTTATAAAAAGTTAGAGAATTATTTTTATATGATAACAAATCTTCCTGGTCAGGATATACTGCTGTTGCAGCTCACTCAATAAACCTAAACCTCGCCAAGGGTAAGCCAGAGGACATGGAAGGCCAAGTTCCAGCTAGTTCCCTCCCCCACCAAGGGCCTATCTGTGCAAGCTCCCTGTCATCAAGCAGAACATGGACTTGGAATGGAACGCGTACCCTTGGGGACACTGGCAGAGAGGCATGAGGTAGAATACTAGGTAAGCATATGCACTTTAGCAGTAGAGGTCCAAATTCAGATTCAAAGTATGCCAGGAACTTGTGTGAAGTTAAGAAAACTACCCCAACTCTCCGAGCCTCTGTTTCCTCCTCTGTAAAATGGGACTCATATGCCTACTTCATAAGGTTGTTTTGAGGGTTTAATTCACTGAGATATTTAAAAGTGCCTGCTATAGCAGGTACCCACATTATTAACAAAGTAGCATCAGACTTCAAAGTAGGTGAAAGGAATAATGTCGATGAGACCAAAGATAAGATGCTCAGCTTCATAAGCAACTCCAGCAGGGTCAGAATGGGAGGAGTTACAAGTAACTAGAATTTTTCACAGCTCCAACTGAGAGAACATATGTGAGAGCTACAAGACAAGTACATGACCATTGTATAGTGATTCACATAGTGAGGGTGGAAACCCTAAAGACACTCTGAAATATGTTTTCAAACAAATGGCTCATAGAAAAAAACTGGAACAAACCAGTCAACTCAGCAGATATGACTAGGGTGAGCAGAGGAAGGTCAGGGCCACAAAATCTAAGAAGACGACATTGAACCACATTGGGCACCCAGCTCTGTGAACTGCAGCTGTGGTCACATCAGGAGACCAACCTTGTGAGACAGCTGTTGTGGGGACTGCTGAGAGCACAGGGTCTTTGCAGCCACACACCCAGCAGCGGTGCATCTGGACACAGACTGCAAGGCTGTCTTCCCCATTAATCCTAGTTTTAAGATGATGGATACCCTCATGTTACACATCCTCACCCAACACCATGGGCAAGTGTAATCAGAAACCACTGCCGAAATGGGGTGCAGGAAAGAGTGTGATGAGAATACGGGGGGATGGGAGGAGAGATTCGTGCACTTGACTACAAAGACTATCACCACAGGCCCCGTTTAAAACAAGAAAAAAGCCCTCGTATTATGATGTGGTCTCCCCATACGTCCTCATCCTGCCACACTCATCGACACTACACAGTTTTTCTTCCTTTTGTTAGAAAGGTTTTGATGAACTCTTGTGTAATTCATTCATGAAAGGGCAAATTCTTCGCAAAGTGCTAAACAGTAATAGAGTCCAGTTCCCGTGACCAGGTTTTTCAGTTCTTCTGATAGTATCTCACATGGAGGAATCAGAAATGAAACCCATTGGACTATGTAATATACACAACGTCTTATTTTCATGTAGATTCACATCAGGTTTTTAGGGATGATATAATACCATGAAAGCTGCTAAGTTTTCTTCTGCAGGTTTCAATAAAATCCCTAAAACTTTTAAGTTAACTTAGCAATCTCAGGAAAAGAGAAATATGACAATTGAAGTTTTTTATTTCCGCATTCAAAGACACAAGGACAGAAAGACCTTGCTTGCATTTTATCTTTTGCAAATGAGCAATATATTTTATGTTCTATTCCTTTCACTAATTACTTTTTCAGGAAATACAGTACAATGACATATCCCTAAATTTGTTTATCCTGGTACCATTCTGGAAACAAAGGAACTGTCCCTGAGGGCATAAGGAATTTAGGGGCATCCATTATTAAGAGGCCACACGGAAGCGGAAGTGCTCCTGGATGTTTCCATTTTCTACACAGAGAAGTTGAACACATTAGACCCCGGAGTTAAGATGTATATTCCTGACTGTTGTCTCTGACAAGCTTTCCACCCAAAGCACAGATATTAAAACCTGATCAGTTTCAAGTGTCACCCAAGTGCTCCACACCTGGAAAATTGTTCCCCCGAAACTCAAACACCATCTGCTCCTGAAGGACGGGTCCCTCCTGGTGTCTCTGAGACACTGTCTAGTCAGGCCTGAGTTGAGATGAGGCAGATTGATTTCAAGTGTAAAATGCTTAAACCATTTATCATCTCAAGGTTGAGTTTTTTTGGAGGCCTCTCCACTTAAATGAGTTGGTTAAAATGGCGCAAGAGACACATGCCTGGGAATTGTGGTTGTTCTTCTCTGCTCTTGGCAGATCCTAGCTAACCCAGTAATTAACTTCCCTGATGCCTCGACTTACACATCTGCAAAAAATGTGCCCTAGGAGGATGACAAATTCCAGGAAACAACAGCCGTGTCACACCCTGGAAAGCCCCGAAGTTAAGTGAAGGCAGGGCCTATGGCAGATTTCTCCCAAAAGCAGCCAAACTGGTGCACTGTGGGTGGAGAAAGCAGAGAGCAGCGGACAAAATGGAAAGTTCCTCTGATACCAAACCAGTTCCCATAAGTAGTTCAGAAAAGCAAGTAGCTCCCTGGCCCCCGGGGACGCGAGAAGCTCTGGAAAGGTCCACAGGCTCAGGTGGGAGAGGAAACCGAGCTGCGCAGGGGCGGTGGAGGGGAGGGGCGTGGGAACCGCCTGGGTTGGGGGCTAACGAGAGTCGTGCACAACCAAACTGCAGCTGCTCGTCGTCGCAGCGCCACACCCAGCGAGCTCCTCAGTCTCGGCCCCGCCCCTCACATCCCTCCTCGGACTCACCCCACGTAGGGTGGGGACAGCAGAGACAGGACAAAGTCAGCACCCAGTCAATCAAGCTTTGGACCACAGCGCGGAGCACCGCGCTGCCCCTCCCCCTAGCGCCAGGTGCTGCCCCGTACATCCTGGGAGTTGTAGTCCTGCAGATGTAAAGACAAATGACAGGGAGAGATTAGGGGACTACAGCTCCCAGCATGCCCAAGCGGGCAGTGCCGCTGTGCTCCTCTCTCCGAGACTGGGTGCCATACTGTGCCCGGCACATCCTAGGAATTGTAATTTCTGCAAACGTGAAAGCAACGTGCTCAGGCCTGAGAGATGTGGAGGAGAGTCTGGCGGAGGCTGACCAGAGCAATGCCACTTGCAACTGCCTCTGTGCTTCTTGATGCTGCACACAGAATTGCTGCCACTTATTAAAGGACTTTATACTGATGACTGAACTTTTCCAGCCACTTGAACCAAAGGCTTTTGCCTAGAAACCCTTACTCTAACCAATGAATTGTTATGATAACCGGTCCCATCAATCAAAATAGCAAGTTATAGATGAACTAATAAGTATTAACTTCCTCATTTTTCCTTTTAAAACCTAACCCAAAAGTAGCTAGTCAGTACATGATTTCAGATGCTTCTGGAATCTGTGCTCCTTGAATTGCAATGCTAAAATCACCAATAAACTTTTTTGCTCGGATTTTCAGCTGTTGTGACTCTTGGTTGACATTTCATGGTGTCAGAAGGGGAATTCAGAGTTTCTGCTGTCTTCAGTCCCACGCAGCCGGCAGACACAAGCAATGTACCTGGATGGGCTTTTTGTACCCTGTCACCTATCTGGTAGCCTCATGGTTTGTTCAGTAAGAACCTTCAGTTCCAAACCTCCTGCCTCAGCTGAAGTTCTGAGCTTTGTGGTGGTCTTTCAGAAGATCTATCTTTTGCATTTTCATTTGGTTGGTGTACTCTGGAGAAGGAACAAGTTAAGCTCTCTTTCAAGAATGCTCCTCCAGCTGAATTTATGTTTAAGAAATATAGGCCTGATTCTTGCAAATATTTAGGAAAAATGGCAATGTTTAACTTGAGATAATCTGAAATTACAATGGCCTCAATGAGGCTCTTTTGGAATACCAAATTTAGTTTATCTGTAAACTCAATTAGAGGGGAAAAGGAAACCTGCTACTGAACAATTAAAACGGAGATGTTATTTTACTTGGTACACAGAGGCACCACAAAAAAATACATGGTGCGCAAAATGTTTGTGAATCCAAATTGTTTCTTTACAAGACACTGGCCAAACCGACTTTTGCTAACAAGGAACATTCATCTTCTTCTAAACCTCCTAAAGATCTGAAGCCTCCAAATACTGAGCCTATTCCTCACTACCTTCATTATCCGAAATGCTATTCTTTGATTTCACTTTTCCAATTGAGCCCTCTTCACCTTCTGTGACTAAACTGACATCACCTTTTCCTACCTCTCCTTTTGTCACACGTATAAATTCCACTAGAGAACGTTAGCTAATAGATTATAAACCTTGAAGTCCTCTGATTTGTGAACTTTACCTAATGAATCCCCAAAACCAAATGAGAACCCTGTTTAATTTGCTAAGTTTCATCTGTACTTGAAGCTTATCACCCTGGCCTTTCTGATCTATACCAGCCAACTTGCATGTTAGTAGGAGAAAGTAGGCAGCTCACGGGGACCAGCAAGCTGGGTGGCAGAATGCCTTCTGATCCCCACTGCGCCACTTTTGAAGCTAAAGCCCCAGCCTGTCATCCTCGCAAAGCTTTGTGTGATGCTTTTCCAGTAGTCTTCAAAAAGCCAGTAAATTGGAGTAAGGTGAAGCAGACTACTCAAGGAGACGGTAAGTCCGTTTATGATTACCATTTTAGACTTGTTGCTGTATTCAGAGAAAACTCTGGTTTAACTTTAACTAATGACACCAAGTCTTTATTTCACAGTCTCTTTTTCAAAAGATTTCATGATCAACTGGGGAAGGAAAAAAGTCCTCTCCTACTGAAAGAAGCTGTCCCATTAAGGTGTTTTCCTTACAGTAACTCTAAAAGGGAACAGAACTACTACTTACCTCTGTCCCTGACTCCCTTTGGTCTAACTCCACCACTGACATTGGGAGGATTCACGTGCCCCCCCCACTACGTCCAGGTTGACCATTCCAAGCCCCTCCCCATATCAAACAATGCCCACTGCGAATGAAGGCATTATAGGGCATTCACCCTATAATTCAAGCCCACTTAGAAAAAGGCCTGAATATCCCTTGTTCTAGCCCATGCAATACCCTCATTTTGACTGTTGAGAAGCCTAACTGACAAGGATGGAGATTTATTCAGGACTTAAGAGTGATTAACAACATTGTTATACTTATGCATTTGGTGGTTCCTAATAATCATAACATCCTTAATTTGATTCCACTGAAGAGTTTCCATTTTTCAATGGCAGAATTTTGCAGATTATTTTCAGTGTACCTGTAGATTCTGAAAGTCAATATTTGTTTGCATTCACTTGGGAAAGCCAACACTACACCTGGACCTTTATGCTCCAGGGATATACCAAAAGCCTGTTGAACTTCTCCTACATTCTAAAAGGTGATCTATCTGATGTCCATTTGTGTAGTTTTTTCCTACTCTAACTTGTAGCTGATTTGCTCCTATGCTCCCGTTCAATTGGGGACTGTAAAGAGGACAGCTTACATCTTCTCACTAAGCTAGCCCTCAAGGGAGTTGTGGTATCCAAAGATAAATTGCAACTAATGTAAACTCAGGTCAAATATCTTCGACATCTGATTACCTCAGTGGGACTATGACTAGACCCTACAGAGTAAAAGGGATCCTTCTCTATCTACACCCTAACACTAAACACCAACTCCATGGTTTCCTGAGATTAGCAGACTATTGTAAGAATTGGATATTTAATTTTTCTTTCCATGCTAAACCCTTGTATCACATGTTAAAAGGTAAGAAACCTGAACCCCTAAATTGGAACCCAGAAACTTTATCCTCTCTAGAAACCTTAAAAAGCAGTCTTCACCAGGCTCCAGCCTTTGATTCCCCAACTATGATCTCCCTTTTGTCTTGTATGTCCATAAAAGAGAAGAAGGACCATGTAGCTGCCTCAAAGGTAATTGTAACATTTTATTTATTAAGCAGATGATAAGTATTATACAAGCTGTTTATTTTTCTTTATATATTTTGTATTGTATAAAGTATTATTTTGAATGTATAAAATAGTTCATAGTTTTTATGGAGGTAGATGGCATTTGTTGTCATTCCAGAATGTAACTGAATTTTTCCAAAACGAAGAATACTAAGCTGTGGGCTAAATTTGATTCCCAAGTGAAGTGAATGAGGCAGAGACTGAAATAAGAGTTATTTTACTGAGCGAAGGGGACAAAAAGAGATGATACAGCAGAACAGGGAGGGAAGGAGGGAGGGAAGGAAGCTACTTAGAGTTGAATGAACAGAGCTTGATACAGGATTAGGCAGAACAAATCGTGCAAGCACTGGACACAGGCACTGGGGGGAAGAAAGAAGGTGATGCAGGAAGAACATCAGGTCATAAATCTCAGAATTCCAGCAGCTGAGTCATTGGCTCAGGGGGCCCCGGCTATCCCCTCATAGGCAAGGGGCTGGGGCTGGGCAGTGGGGTAAGAATATTGCTCAGGAAGGGAATGAGTGCACAGATGTATGTCACCGACATGCACATGGAAGTCCATGGCGGAAGGTGTGGAATTTAGGGAGAACCTTCCTTCATGCATGCTGGAAGCATTAATTTATTCAATCAACAACTTCTTAAGTGCCTGCTATGTGACAGACACTGTACAAAGTGCTGGAGATAAAGTATCACACCGTCCCTCCTTTGAGGCACTTACTATCTCAAAGGAACAATATTTATCATTTATTTTCCATCTCCCCACAGTTCTTGGAAGGATATTCTGCATAGAATGGGCAAATGGCAATTGTTGTTGATTAATAATTGAAGAAATAAAACTTTTCACATTGAGAGTTTTTACAAAAATGCACTATCTGAGACTTGGCATTCTATGTCTTTAGCTTCTTTAAAGTTAACAATACAGACAAAAGAGAAAGGAACAAAACTAATTTTCCAATATTAAATGTTCATATTGATGTCAATGGGTGTTTTTCTTTTTTTCTCATAAAAAGTATCTATATACTTAGAAACTTTAAGGGAATCAGGAGAAAAATAAGTACATAATAAGCAACACATATACTTATTATGTATTTCTTTGACAATTACATAGATTTATGGGTCTGATTTTTGTAGTGACACATTTTGTTTATAATTAAAATGTGGATTTCATCTTCTTTATCTGGTTATTAACCCCTTATCAGATGCATGATTTGCAAATATTTTCTCCCACTCTGTGGGTTGTCTCCTCACTCTGTTTCCTTTGCTGTGCAAAAGGTTTTTAGTTTGATGTAATCCCATTTGTCTCTTTTTGCTTTTGTTGTCTGTGCTTTTGGGGTTATATCTAAAAAAAAAAAAAAATCATTGCCCAGACCAATGTCACAGAGCTTTCCCTCTCTGTTTTCTTCTAATAGTTTTATAGAGCTGACATTTAAGTTTCTAGTCCATTTTGAGTTGATTTTTGCCTGTATATGGTGTGAGACAAGGCACTAATCTTATTCTTCTGCATGTGGATATCCAGTTTTCCCAGTACCATTTATCGAAGAGACTGTCCTTTCCCTATTGTGTGTTCTTGGCATCTGTGTTGAAAATCAATTGACCGTAAATGTGTGGACTTGCTTATCGGCTCTCTATTCTGTCCCATTGGTCTATGTGTCTGTTTTTATGCCAGTACTATGTTGTTTTGATTACTATAGCTTTGTACTAGATTTTGAAGTCAGGTAAATGTGATGCCTCCAGTTTAGTTATTTTTGTTCAAGATTTTCTTGGCTATTCAGAGTCTTTTGTGATTTTATACAAATTTTAGGATTAGTTTTTCTATTTCTGTAAAAGAAAGTCATTGGAATTTTGATAGTGATTGCAATGAATCTGTTGCTTACTTTGGGTAGCATGGACATTTTAACTATATTAATTCTTCCCATCCATGTACATGGGATATCTTTCTATTTACTTGTGTCTGCTTCAATTTCTTTCCTCAGTGTTTTATAGTTTTCAGTGTACAGATCTTTTACCTCCTTTGTTAACTTTATTTCTAAGTAATTTTTTGTAGCTATTGGAAATGGGATTGTTTTCCTGATTTCTTTTTTGAATAGTTCACTGTTAGTGAATAGAAACACTATTGATTTTTGTATTTTGATTTTGTATTCTGCAACTTTATTGAATTTTTTTATTAGTTCTAGCAGTTTTGTGATGGGGTCTTTAGGATTTTCTATATATAAGATTATGTCACCTGAAAATAGAAACAATTTATCTTCTTCCCTTCCAATTAAAATGTTTTTATTTCTTTCTCTTCCCTAATTGCTCAGTGTAGGACCTCCATTACTACGTTGAATGTTGAATAGAAATGGCAAAAGTTGGCATCCTTGTCTTGTTCCTGGTCTTAGAGGAAAAGCTTTGAACTTTTCACCATTGAGTATGTTAACTATGGCTTTTTGGATATGGCCTTTATTGTGCTGAGGTACATTCCTTCTATAACTATTAATATTTGTTGAGAGTTTTTATCATGAAAGGATATTGGATTTTGTTGAATGCCTTTTCTGCATCTATTGAGATGATCATATGGGTTTTGTCCTTCATTCTATTAACGTGATGTATCACATCAATTTGCATATGTTGAGCCATCCTTGCATCATGGGGATAAATCCCACTTGACCATGGTGGACTTTTCTTTTAATGTACCATTGAATTCAATTTGGTTGTATTTTGCTAAGGATTTTTGCATGTGTGTTCATTAGAGGTATTGGCCTGTAATTTTTTTTTACTGTAGTATCCTTGTTTGGCTTTGGTATCAGGGTAATGCTGACCTCATAAAATAGTTTTGGAAGTGCCCCCTCCCTTCAGTTTTTTGGAAGGATTTGAGAAGTATTCGTACTCTTCTTTAAATGTTCGATGGAGTTAAGCCACAAAGTCATCAGGTTCTGGGCTTTTCTTTGATGGGAGACTTTTAATTACTGACTCAATGTCCTTAATAATTATTGGTCTGTTCATATTTTCTATTTCTTCATGATTTAGTCTTGGTTAAGTTGTATGTGTCTAGAAGTTTATTCATTTCTTTCAATTTGTTGGTGCATAATTGTTTATAGTAGTCTCTTCTGATCCTATATTTCTGTGATATTAGTTGTAATGTTTCCTCTGTCAGTTCTGACTTATTTGAGCCTTCTCTTTCTTTTCTTAGTCTATCTAAACATTTGTTAATTTTGTTTATCCTCTCAAAAAATCACTCAGTTTTGTTGATCTTTTCTGTTGTTTTTCTAATTTTTATTTAGTTTCTTTCTGCTCTGATCTTTATTATTTCCTTCCTTCTACTAACTTTGGGCTTGGTTTTTTGTACTTTTTCTAGCTCCTTGAAGTGTAATGGTAGATTGATTATTTGGGATCTTTCTTCTTTTTTGATATATTCATGTATTATATAAATGCATATAAACTTCTCTCTTGGGACTGCTTTTGCAGCATTCCATAAGTTTTGGTATGTTGTGTTTCCACTTTTATCTCTCTCATGATATTTTTTAATTTCCCTTTTAATTTCTTCTTTGACCCATTGGTTGTTTAGGAGGATGTTGTTTAATTTTCACATATTTGTGAATTTTCTAAAATTCCTCCTATTATTGATTTCTGTTTCCTATCATTGTGGTCAGAAAGATACTTGATATGATGTCAGTCTTCTTAAATTTGGTAAGACTTGTTTTGTGGCCTAACATATAATTTATGCTGGATAACATTTCATGGGTGCTTGAAGAGAATGTGTGCTGCTGTTGAATGGAGTGTTCTGTAGATGTTTATTAGGTCCATTTGGTCTAAAGTGTAGTTACAGTTATTACAGTTCCAGGGGCTCTGGGATCAGGGTAGGACCTAGCTATCTGTGGTGGCTGAGCTGGTGCCTGGAGCACAGGCACACAGTGACAGCTTGGCTCTGGGCCCAGAGTGTGGACTAGCTGGCTATGGCAATGGCTCTGGTGTCCGAGACACAGGCTGGCTAGGGCAACCACAGAGCGCATGTCTGGAGAGTGAACACTTGCGAGGTGGCCTTGGCAAGGCACGTGTTGGGAAATTTGGCAGCTTCCTTCCTAAATCAGCTCAACAAGGGCCACTTCTTGGGTGGAGGAGGGGTGTGTAGCCATGTCTCCCTCCCTGGGAGTCACTGGTGGGAATGGCTGTTTGTTACCTTGGTGGCCAAAGATGCCTGTGTCCTCTGTGGAGCAGGCCACTGGGGACTTTAATGGTTCATGCTGCATGGCTGATTCTAATGGCCTCCACCTCTCCTCTGTGTTCCCAGCTGGCTTCTTGCACCTCAGGTATGCCAGCCTCCTAGTGATCCTTTCTATGTGAATATTCACTGGGGTTTTGTTGCTCCAGTGTGCTGCTAAAGATTCTTTAATTGGCCCTTAAGCCCTCCCTGGGCTATTTTGGTTAGCTTTTTGTATTTGGTTTATTGTGGGGAGGGTGAAGGTTGGTATCTCCTACTGTGTCATCTTGGTGATGTCACCTTTCCCTTTAAGGTTTTTTTTATTTTGTGATCCCTCATTTTCTGCATTACTGTCTTTTCTGTTCATTTTTTTCTTTCATTTTAAAATTTATTTTATATTTTGCAATTTTTTCCATAATATTTAAGTTTTTTGATATTTAGATATTTGTCTTCAGTGAAGCATGATCTTCTTTTTGTGGTTCCTGATCAGTTTTAAACAGTTGCAACACCAGTGGCACTGCTGGCTGCTTTCTGGGTGGCCTCCTCAGCTTAGTGGGCTTGGAGTACAGCAAACACTTTATCAGTTTTAGAATGGAAAGACTCAGGAGACACAAGCCTACAGAGAAGCTCTGAATTATCAGTCTCCAACAACACGCCAGGGATTTTACCAGAGTAGGGTGTATGGCTGAGAAGAAATAGATGTTCACTCAACATTTGCTTGTGCTCTTGAGGAAGGACAGACGTTCCTGGCCTTGTACATGAACAGCAGGCTATTGCATGGAAATTTGTGGCTGTGTGTTAAAATATTGTTGAGCTTGCAAACTTCAGCAGCACATTTGTACCATAGAACGGTATGGACAATGGGAGAAGCTACAGCAACAGCAGCCATAGGACATGGACCTATTTTCCATGTGAATATGTTAGCAACACACTGTGTCAACATGACTCATGGAAGGAGCTGATCTCATAGTGCTAAATGGTGGTGTAGGAGTGGCTGTGTGGATAGCACTGGACATATTTTGGAAGGGATGAGATCTAGCATCCTTAGCAGTCCAGCACGGACTTGGTCTTAGTTGAGCTAGGAGGATAGTATGCAGCCTGGTTCTGAGTTTGTGGCAAAACTTCCATGAAGTAACCTGAAGGAGGTGCTGGCTGGTGGGGGTTGATTACAGGGGTGGGCACAGCTCCTACCTTTGCCATTCTCTGTACATACTGGCTAGTGAGGTGAGCCTGGTGCTCTTCTTTGTGCTGAGCTAAAGCTACATACAGTGGCTTGGTGGCCACAGTTCTACTGTTCATTTCAGTAACTGCAAAAAAATCAAGACTAAAAAGAAGTTGTTGTCTGCCTGCTAGATTTGTCAACTATTAATAGAATGTTTTTGAAGTCCCCCACTATAAGTCCCACTAGAGTGGATTGATCTATTTCTCCTTGCATTTCCGTCAGTTCTTGCCTCACATGTTCTAAAGCTTTGTTGCTAGTGCATTACACATCAAGGATTGTTCTGTCCTCTTAGACAATTGACCCCTTTATTACTGTGTGATATTGTCAGTGAGCCAGCCTGAGAAGCATAGCTTCCAAATTTCAGCTATGAGATAGCAATATAAACTCACCAGTTTGCAAAAGATGTTTGGATCCAAATTGTTTCTGACAAAGTTGGAACTTGTTCACATGCCAAACTTTAGTTGTCCCAATAGGTAATGCAATGACAACTATGGACCAAAGTTTTGGGTAAAGCAGTTTCCATGGCAATTTGAGTTTTTAAAAATCCTCTTCTACCCTTCTTTTTCTTTTAGTTTCAAATGAGTTTTCAATGTTTCCATTGTTGTTAGAACTGGCTGCTCCAAGTAACCTTGAGTTAGTGATACCATAGGCAGTGAATTTTATTTCAACACCAATAACTTAACAACTGCAATTTCAAAGTAGACAGAAAAGAAAATAGAGACAGAGACCTTAACAGACACTACATTTTAGACGTAGTAGAGACAAAGACAATGACACCCTAGTCTACAAGCAAGGCAAGGTGGAGAAACTTGCAGTAAATATTCCACAAAGTCTGAACCTTCAATACAGGGAAAATCCTAGCTAACTCCAGTGTCACTCACTGTCTCTGACTTCACTGAAAACCTCGGGGCACCTGAGCAGCAGTGTCCCACCTAGCTGGTAATGATAAAAGGTCTAACCTCCTAGGGGCAGTGTGGGGACTCTTACCTCTCAAATTCACAGGGGACTTTAACCACTCAGATTCACAGGGGACTCTAACCCCTGCAGCCCTGGCATCCCAGAACCACCAAATAGGAAATGTGACACACAGGGAAAGAGAAGGGATATGGGTTGGTGTAGGAGAACTCCCCAGAAGCTCCCAAGGGCAGTGTTACCCTTCAACCCTTGGATCTTCACAGCACTGGGACTTGCTTCTGCCACCCCTGAATTGGGGGAACTGTGGTTCAGTGGATGGAGGGAGATTATGCCAGATCAGACCTAACTCCAATCCCTGGGCCTCCTTCCAGCCCAACGTCTCTCATCTGGCACATACCCTAGGTCAGCCCCACACCTTCCTGCTGGTTGGTCCAGATCTCAGACACCCACACACACAGGAACAGACACCTGCAGCCAGTGGGACCCTACACTGGATATCTGGTTGTTCTTCCTCACACATGTGGTGGAGGCTGAAAGATGTCATCCAGGCCAACCCCTCACTGTCCTGCCACCCTAAAGGGGACCTAAGGCCTCTGATACTCAGGTCTCCCAGGTCTGCTCTCTGAGAGCTCCTGGAATTCCCCCAAATGTCTCCCTGCCCCCATGCACTGAGGCTGGCTCTGAGCATGGAGGCCAGATGCTCTGGAGGCCCAACGCTCTGGAGGCCAGCTTCCTTTGGCCCAGAGAACCCTGTGCATCCCAGCCCATCCCCTTCCTGCCCCTCATGCCATCCAAAATTACCTGCTCATTCAGCAAAATCCAGAAGATAACCTTGAGGACTTCTAGACTTCCTGCCTCACTCCTGTGCCCCTCTCCACTCCACACATCCAACTAGCACCACAGAAGGCTACAGAGCCAATTTTCTCAAAATGTCTCCCACTGAAGTCTTATCTTGTTCCCACACTCCTGAGCTTTGAGATACAGGGAAGAGAGTGTGCTTGTGGGATGTTGGGGCCATGGATATTAGTAGACGCGAGTTCACTTCTTGGGAACCCCTCCAGCATCCCTCTCTGCTGCCAGCTGAGACTCTAACCCTGGTCCCTGGGCTTCTTGGCTGCCCACTACCTCTCATCTCATGCATGCATAGTAGACACTCTGATCAAGGCCTGAGAAATCCCTGTACCTTGCCGTGGGGCACTCAGGACAGACTGCTGGGACCCTCTCCCTCTGTCTCCTGGACCAGCTCTGAAATTTCTGATGTTTCATAAAGCCAGGAGCATGGCCTAGAAAGTGAAAGAGACCAGATTCCAGTCCTAGCCTTGTCACTTCCTGCCTATAGAATTAATCAAGAAATTAACCCATCTCTGCCTCACCTTCCTCTCCATGAGACAAAGGCAAGCACTATGCCCAACTCTGAGGCCTACTGTGCAGGTTGGGAAGATTTATTGGTATTCAGAGCCTCTCTCTGGGCCTGGCACACACTAGATATTCAGATAATGCCAGTTTCCTATTCTCTCTGGGCCACCAGGTCTGTTCTCTGCCATGACAGGCCCCCTCAGCTTCCAAGCAGCTTGGTATATAAGCCAAATATTAACTGAAATTGAAGGTGCCGAGGCATGTTGGAATCAGATTGTTATGGATTTTCCTTCAATTCAGACTGTCACACTTAGTAAAAATGGTGAGGAAATACACCACAGCATAGCACAGTGCCCAGCAGATCTTGGGGAGAATGGAAGCCTGTCAGGCAGATTACTCTTATTCAGACTGGACAGTGAGCTCAGTTGTAAATCACAGGCTGAAGTGAAAAGTATATCGAAAGGATCCTTCAAGCCAGGCCTGCTTATCAGCCCACGCTCTGGGGAGGGTCCCTCACATCCGCATTTCTCCCCAACGTGGGAAGAATGAGATATGATGCTGTCCCCAACTCCTAATACCTGTAAGGGAAGTCACTGAGAATGATTCCCCAGAGTCAGGTGTCGGGCCCAGTGCAGGGCTGGAGAATAGCAAGCCACCTCAGGCAGACAGGAGGCATTGCTGACACTGCTTGGGATGGGGCTTTGATCTTCAGCCTGCTGCTTAATTTCCGTGGGCCTCTCTTTTCTCATTTGGACTAAGAACTTGGACTAAGCCAGAGCTTCTTGTTTATCGTCACATGTGGATTTTGGTAACATGCAGATTCCCAGGCTTCATGCAGACAAGGACTGGGCCAGAGGCCAAGAATCTGCATTTTTAACAGGGATGTTGGCAATTCTGATGTAGGGAGTTTCAGGGACATGTTTCTAAGCAGCAGTGATCAGAGCAACACCACTTATTTCATCATCTGGCACCTGGTACTGACAGTGAATGCTATGTTGGATTCTTTGGTTCCACATTATCAGGTCTGATGAATGAACCTTGATGACGTTTGTTTTCCAGAATGCTCACTTCTGGAGGCTTACAGACATATCTCCTTCCCACACCTCAGAGACAGAGAAGCAGACAAGCAAGGGGACGCCATCCTGGTGTCTGGGACAAAGCCTGAGAGCTTCAGGGCTGGCATCCAGGAGGCTGCCTATGCAATGGTCCCTGGGCCACAGGAAGGTGCTGGACTTCCTGGGTGGAATCAGGTTGACTGTGCTGCTCACACCCATAGACACATTCAGTAGTGGAAGTGAAATGCTCTACAATGACTTTAAGGTGTGATTCCACATTTATGTTTGTTTGGTTTGTTTGAGCGAGGGCTTGGAGACAGGGCTGAGGCACCAGAGCACACCATCTCCAGAGTCACAATGCATTTGCTTATTCTCAGTTTCAAGGGAATTCCATGAGCAGCAGGATTCTCAATAACTGGCTTTTTTCCATAGGTGTCCTCCTGTCCCAGGATAGGAACACACCCAAGCACTAGGACTCTGAAAAAACCTGGGGGCTGCCCAGCAGGCTGGCTGCTGCAGGGCATACATTCTTGGCATAAAGAAGAGGGTAGAAAAGATGAAGTGGGGTCAGGGTGAGGGGAAGGGAAGGAGACCTAGCCCTCCACAAATATGACCACTGAGTAATCAGTCTCAGGGCTCTCTCAGGACAAAGGGGAGATGGCATGGAAGACACTCTGTGTCATCCCAGCCTCACCAGGACAAGCTTCCACATCAATATCCCATTTCAGAGTGGAAAGACAGAGGAGAGGAGAGAGGATGGGTTTAGCCAAGGTCCTGGTTCCTTCCCAGTCCCTGCAAGTGAATGTCCACCCCACCCACGCTTCATTTTGAGCTGCAACCCAGAGATCTTTTTGTTTGCCTAGTTCCTGGAGCATAGGCTGGGAGATTATGATACTTCATCTGCCAAATGATTTTGTAAAGTGGCATACAAAGAGACATCCTCTTCTAATTCACTCTCTTTAGTGGTTTAGCCAGTAGTTTAGGAGTCCCAGAGGGTTTGGAAACATAGGAACATGACATTACAGGGTTAATCCCACAGGACTCTATGGGTAGTCCTTGAAGATGGTTTTCCCTGCATGGTGCTCAGCTTTGATGGAGACCAGCCCCACTGCTGAGCTGGGAAGGCAAATTCATTGTCCTGCCCGTGGTCAGCGTGGCCTCCCTGCCTGCCGTGCTGGAAAGCACCTGCCATACAGCCAGGCCCAGGTGCTCGGTGTTGTTTTCTTTTTTTAACATGTCAAAGATATTATTTAACTTATTTTTAAGTGGGGAAACTTGTGAGATGTTACAACAGACTCAAAGGAGAATCCAAAGAGTAGGCACATGCACAGGCACACGCACAGGCCATCAGGAATGCTGAAATTGATTTACAAATAGATGCAAAACTGGCCAATAATTAGTTACACCTAGTAGAGAAAATGAATTTGCATTTCTGTGGGCAAGAATCATTGCTTTGCCATTAGTTCTCTACAGCGTACAGGGCTGTCAAACAGGCCAAAGACAATGAAATGTATAAGCCCCTGTAGAATCTGATAATCCAGGGATGTTCCCTAGACAGGACACCTAGTGGACTTTGTCCCATTGCACAGTCTCACAGTTTTCCTGAGGAGGAGGTCACAGGTGAGGGATGAGGAGTGGGCATCACAGACACAGAGCTCTCTTCCTTTTACAAGTTGGCCTGGGGCTTCTCCATCTCTCTGGACTTCAGGGATTTTGTGGGAGAGAACTTGAGCTCCTGGTGGCCATAGCATTTGTAGAGATCATTCCTGGCTCCTCTGTTTTCTTTCTATTTAGTTATTATTTTAAATCAGGATATAATATACATAATATAAAGTGAGGTGCTCGGTATGTTTTAGTAATGACCTTAGAATGCATGCCTGCCACACCTACAGAGTTACCCTGAAATTTCCAGGATCTGAAGGTGTGAGGTTGTCTTATTTCTCCACCCTTAACTTCCCTATTCCCATATGAACATATGGAAAAGTTTTTAAAAACTCTTTCTTTTGCCCACACTGTGACCTCTCTCCCTAAATTCCCCATACTTCACCTTTTCAACCCTCTTCTTTATGCCAAGGACATAGGCCCTGCGGAAGCCAGGCTGCTGAATTTGGAGAGCATCCATCCTTCTGAACCCAGCTATCTGATGGTGGAGACCACCCTTTGCTACACAGGGCAGGTGATCGGGAAAAAGCAAATTATGCCAGTGATTCAGCTGGGTAATTATGGCAAATGCTGACTTTTTTAATTACAGTAAAATATATATAACATAAAATTTACCATCTTAACCATTTCTAAGATTTTTAACCATTTCTAAAACTGTGGATTTGTCACTGATCTGCCATAAAAATCAAGAAATTGGAGCACATGAAAGAAACCCAAGACAGGTGTCATGTGGAACCAGCAGCACCCCATCACCCTCTATGCCAGTGTCTTGACGTTTCCATGGCAACCAAAGACAGGTGCCTTCAGTACCCAATAAAGGTATGTGAAACCCCACCCGTGGGTGCATTCCTTTGGGTGTTTCCATGGGAGCGTGGTTTTTGTTTATTCTATTATTTTTAATAGTACACTCCAGTGATAGAATTTTAAATCAGAGTCTTTACGTTTCTGTATTTCCGTTTCTGTATTTCCATTACAGCAATGTATTTTGATAATCAGGAAAAAAAAAACCAACAAAACCCAACTAAAAAAAATAGAGAAAAGAAAATATAATAAAGAAATTCTAGAATACAGATGTGAGTTCCACTTAACATTTATGTTTCTAAAAATTATTTTTTTAAAAGCAATATAAATACACTTAGAGAAAAATTTCAAATTTAAGGGAAAAATATCTCCAACCTTATCACATACCAAGTGTCATTGTTCTGACCTTCACATTCCCACATGGCATTAGCCAGCAGGGACTCACCTCAGATGAGGCTTGAGTCCCGTGATCAGCATAGGGCCCATCAGTCCTGCTGTGCCCCAGCACAGTAATGACAAGTGTCCTGGCTGTGCACCAGCCCCTGCTCCCAAGCCCACTCAGGTATGTCACCTTCCTGGCTTCTCAGGTTTGGGGGTTGTGACCTCTAATCTGGGAAGAAGGGGGACTGTCCTTTACTTCCCAGCAGATGAACAGGAATGGGCAAGATGTGTGCTGGGGGTAGCTTGTGTCTGGTCATGGAAGCAGCGTCCTGCAGCTGGCCCATGGCCAGGGGTTCTTTCCACTCCAACCTGAGCTCTTGGAGGTGCCACTGAGTTCTGGGACCACAGTCATAGGCATATGTTTTTGTGTATGTCAGTCACAAGGTCCCAGACTATGAGGACCAGAAACAAGATGGTGGAGAGGGCGAGGGCAGACAGAGTGCCCCATTGCAGACATGACCCCAGGACAAGTTGGGCTCTATGGGAAGCATCATCCATGTGGCAGGACCCCTGAGAATTGCTTTTGCCCCAGAAGTTTCCATGGAGTCACCCTGATCACTGGATTCTCAGCTTCCCCTTCATCTTGAACTTGTGCCAGAGATCGTTGCAACCCCAAATGGAAATCAGGTGCTGGTGCTTTCTACCTCTTCCATACATGCAGGAGGAATGTTCCATGGAGTACTACTAATCTGCGACAGGTCCTAGGAGCTTCTTTCAGACAGTTGTTTCTGAAGGACGTTCACACATCTTTTTTTGGCATTTTCCAGCTGCTAATTAGCAGCATTGTCATTTTTCTGACTCACAGAAACAAGAAGGCCACAACAGCTCTTCAATTAACTCATAGAAAATGTTTCTTTCTTTCCTAAAGATGCACATTCAGGATGCAGGAATGGTTCATGGGTGTGTCTCTGGAAGACAACTCTAGAGCTACACAACAGGGCTCTTGTGGAGATTTTACGCCCACCCAATGCATCCCAGGCTGCGTGGGGCTGTAATTAATTCTGCTCACACAGCCCCCAACACTCTTTGTAAGGAGGCTCTATTTCATTTTTGGCTGGCTTGTTCATAGGATTGTTTACCTGATAAACTTGAGGTTTATTTTTCTGAACAATTCTTTACATTTCAAAATAAGTCCTCCACGCAGACCCTATGTAATTATAAGCTCAGGGGAAGGAGCCCAGTGTGCACAGAACACTGTGCACTCCTCGTTAATGCATTCACCCAGATTTTAGGTTCCTCGTGTAAGTGATGTCATGTAATATTTGTCCTTTTGTGTCAGGCTATTTCATTTAGCCCAATTTCCTCCAGGTCCATGAATGTTGTCACAAATGGCAGAATTTCTTTTCTTAAATTTGAATAATATCCCATTGTATATATAAACCACATTTTATTTATCCAATCACCAGCCAATGGGCATTTAGGTTGCTTCCATTTCCTGGCTGTTGTGAATAATCATCAATAGCAATAATCTTGGGAGTGCAGGTATCTCTTCAACAACTGATTTAAATTCCTTTGGATTTATACCCAGAAGTGGGATTGCTGGATTAAGTGGTAGTTCTATTTTTCTATTTTGATAAACTTCTTTACTGTTTTCCACAGTGGCTGCACCAATCTACATTCCCACCAAGAGTGTACAGGGTTGCCTTTTCTCCACATACTTGCCAACACTTTTGTCCTTTATTTATTTGTTTTTTGATATTAGTCTTTCTAACAGGTGTGAGATGATGTCTCATTGTGGTTCTGATTTGCCTTTCACTGATGGTTAGTGATGTTGAGCACCTTCACATATACCTATTGGCCACTGCTACGGTTTGGAAATGGTTCGGCCCTTCCAAAACTCGTGTTGAAATTTGCTCCCCAGTGTGACAGTGCTGAGAGATGGTGGGACCTTTAAGAGTTGTTTGGGTCAAGGGGACTCTGCCCTCGGGAGGGAATTAATGCCTGTCTCTTGGGACCAGGCTAGCTATCAGGGGAGTGCACAATGGCCCTATCTCCCCTTCCACTTTTCTGCTTGCCATGAGGCAGCCCCTGATCTTGAACTTAATAGCTTATAGAACTGTGAGCCAAAATTATCCTCTTTTCTTTATAAATTACCCAGTCTCAGGTATTCCGTTAGAGCAAAGGAAAACAGACTAAGACAGCCACTAAGACAGCCAAAGACAGTCTTCTTTGAGGAAATGTCTACTCCATTCCTTTGCCCATTTTTAAATTGGGTTTTTTGTTGGTTTGGTTTTGTTTTGTTGCTATTGAGTTGTAGAAGTTCCCTATATATTTTGAATATTAACCCTTTACCAGATACATGGTTTGCAAATATTTTCTCCCATTCTGCAGTTTGTCTTTTCATTGTGTTGATTGTTTCCTATGCTGCGAAGAAACTTTTTAGTTGGATGTCGTCCTACTTGTCTATTATTGCTTTTATAGCCTGTGTTTTTGGTATCATATCTCAGGAATCACGTCAACTAACGTTAAGAAGATTTTCCCCTATGTGTTCTTCTAGTAGTTTTATGCTTTCAGCTTACACCTAAGTCCTTAACCCATTTTGTGTCAATTTTTGTATATGGTGTAAGATAAGTATACGATTTTACTTTTTATCATGTGGCTATCCAGTTTTTTCAACACCATTTATCAAAGAGATTATCCCTCTCCCTCTTGTGTATTTTTGGCCTCCTTGTTGAAGATCAGTTGACCATATACGTGTGGGGTTTTTTTCTGGGCTCTTTATTTTTGTTCCCTTGGTCTTTATGTCTGTTTATATGTCTATCAATTTTTCTAATCTCTATTTCATTTATTTCTGCTCTAATATTTATTTGATTTTTTTCTTCTGACTCCTCCATGTGTTTTACTGCAAAAATTAGATATGAATGATATTGTTTCATATAGCCAATATTTGTTTGGAATTACCCACATGCTTATTAATGTATCTGCTCATTGTTCTTTCTTGCTATCCATGAACTTTTAAGATTAATGTTTTTCTTTCTTGAAGTTCATCTACTGGAAGTTCATTTAGTAAGTTTCTGTTTGTCTGAATTATCTTCATTTTACTCTCTTTGATTTATATTTTAGCTGCATGTATAATTTTAACTTAGCAAATATTTGCCTTCGCCAATATCAAAATATTTTTTCACTGTCTCCTTAATTCCAAAATTATTGCTTGGAATTGAGCTATCAGGGTAATTGTCTTTCTTCTGTAAGGAAATCTTCTTTTCTATTTCTAAGATTCTCTCCTTAATTATTTGATAATTGTATCTTGATTTGTTTAGATGTGAATGCCTGTTATTTGGGCTATCTGTGATCCATTAGGCTTCATAAATCTGAAGATTCATATATGTCATTGGGTCCTGAAAATTCTTGTTGCTGTATTTTCAAAATTACCTCTCCACAATTTTTTATAATTTCTTGTGGATCTGCAATTAGGTGCATAGTAGACCATCTCATTCTTAATTGCTCATATTTTCTATCTTAACTGCTGTTTTTTTTATTTCTTTTTCTGTTTGTGAATTAGTTTGTATAAAGAACCACATGAAATTATTTCCCTGGCCTGGGGTTTCCCAGAATGACAAGCAAGATTCCAGTGTCTCAGTGTTTCCAAGTGAAGGTAGACCTGAGCATTCAAAATTCATGGGCCTTCAACCAGATCTTAGTCTGAAAAAGATAAATTTTCATTCTCTTATGTTAAAAGGAGAAGTATTTTATTCTAGGCCTCCCATTATCTAAATTGGAGAGCCCTGAATTTATCAGGCATCTCAGATTTATAAAAGTTACAACTAAGTCCAGTGATATATAACAGAAAAAAAAATGGCATTAGCTCACACAAAAAATAGATTAATTTTCTCCCAGGTAAAAATATCTGAAAGTAATTAGTCCAGGACCAACATGATGACTCCTTAGTCATTATGAACCCAGTTTCCTTCTGTATTTACTCTCTGCCGGCTTTAAGATAAGGCATTTATAGCTAAGGTTACCTAATTATAAGAGACTGGTACACCCATGTGTTCCCTATTCCTGGCAGAGAGAGAGGAAAGCACGCAACGATGTGCTCCCAACAGTGACTCTTATAAAGAGACTTAGGATACCTCCCAATAACTACCACTGAATCACACTGACCAGAGTCTGTTTGTATCGTTACTTTTCTCTGGGAGGACAGCTGGAAATTTAGTCTTTAGGTGGGCACATTGCCACCTGACTAAAACTAGGATTCAATAATTGCAATTAATGGGGTAAGTATATTGGGTAGGCAACAAGCATGCTCTGCCATGCCGAGCCGAACTCTTTTCTCCTGTTCCCTGCATCCCTTAACAGATCAAGGGTACTGCTAAAGCAAAGACAATACTCTGGGCCATCATAGCTTCAACTTTACTTTAAAACTAGAGATAAAAGTTTCCATAATATTTTTAAACATTATTTACTTGTAAGTTCAGCTATTTACTTAAAAGTTTGTTTGTAATATTTTGTCAAATACTTAAGACAACTGTGGTGACATTTGTACATTATAATATCTAGAACAGCCACCAAGAAAACTATTCAAAATGACAGACTAAAAAATACTATAAAATCAAGATGCAACCCTAAACAATGTTATAAATACACCACACCCATAATTTAAAAAGAACAATTAACATATACAAGCACATGAATGGATCTGACAACTTTTATGTTGAGCAAAAATAAATGCCAGACACAAAAGAGTATATAGTGTATGACTGAATTTATTTGAAGTTCAAGAACCAACAAAATTAATTAATGGTGACAGAAATCAGAATAGTGGCTACCTCTAGGGGCAGGATGCATTGATTGGGAAATGCCATGAGATAACCTTCTGGGAAGATGGAAATGTTCTATGTCTTGAACTGGGAGGTTTTCACAGGTGCGTGTGTGTATATATTTATCTATGTGTGTGTATGTATACATAGAGAGACAGATGTAAAATGTTTGAATTATACAATTAACATTTCATAACTCCAGTATGTAATTTATAGCTCAATACAAAATATAATTTTTAAAAAGACAAAAATAACTTGGCATAAATTCAAAATAATTGAATGTTTTGTATAATGAAGTCACTAATAGACCAAAGTAATGGAATATAAAATCCAAAATAAAAAAAAAAGACAGAGAACTCTCTGTCTCTCTCTCTACATATATATATACACATATATATATGTATATATATATATATAAGAATTGATACTCTACACAAATGGTGAAAGTATCAGATGAATATTTTAGCAAATAGTGGTCAAAACATTGGTTATACATTTGACAATTTAAGAAAGTTGAATTATGTACTCATTCTCTATTTTAAGTCAATATTAATTTCTTCTGGTAAGAATGAATTTGGAATGATCTAGGACTAGGCCAATATGTCTAAACCGTAACAAGTGAGGGGCAGAAGAATGAGACAGTTTGGAAAGATAGAAGCCGGACACAGAGCCTCGTGCCTGTAATCCCAGCACTTTGAGAGGCTGAGGTGGGAGGATCGCTTGAAATCAGGAGTTCAATACCAGCCTGGGAAACATAGCTAGACTTGACCCTCACAAAAAAGAAATAGAAAAAAAAAAAATAGCCAGGTGCTGTGGTGAGTGCCTGTAATCCCAGCTACTTGGGAGGCTGAGGCAGGAGGATCGCTTGAACCCAGGAGTTCTAGGCAGTGGTAAGCTATGATCGTGTCACTGCACTCCAGCCTGGGCTACAAGTGAGACCCTGTTGAAAGAGAGAGAGAGAGGAAAGAAGGAAGGAAGGAAGGAAGGAAGGAAGGAAGGAAGGAAGGAAGGAAGGAAGGAAGGAAGGAAGGAAGGAAGGAAGGGAGGAAGGGAGGGAAGGGAGGAAGGAAGGGAGGGAAGGGAGGGAGAGAGTGGAAAGAAAAAGAGTCTGATGATACATTTCCTTGGCCACCAAAGGAAGATTTTATTTGGTTACAAGTGAACTAGTAAAGTCTTTGACGGATTCCCCCAGAAAGTGGCAAAGTCTCTGAGTTGATGGCAGTGTGGTACATCTAAGGAAAATCAACTTTTGCCTTTGAGAGGCTTCAGTAATGGTATTGAAAGTGCAGAGCCACCACCAGAGCTGAAAGTATTGAGTGAAATAAGAAAATAAAAGTCTCACTGGGGACCAGGAAAGAATTATGAGTAACAGTTGAAGGGACGGCTCCGATGAATTGGCACTGCGTAAGTATTTGAGGATTTTCACAACCCCAGGGGTAGAGGCTTCCCTCTCTCTTGCCCCTGACTATTAATTGGGATGAAATTTTTCACCAATCCAGACAGGAAGTTTCATAGTCACAGTAAAGTTTCTCTAATAAAGTTTGCTCTCTGATAGGTTCAGGAGAAGTTATAGTTTTGTGGACTATTCAGCTGTTTTTCATGTTAGAGTATGGGTGTCATTGTTTACAGCTTTCTATATTCTATGTGGTAACAGAAGTATGTTCTGCTAATTTTCAGTGAATACTGCCAAATAGTTTTCCAAAATCATTATGCAAATTTAAACTCCCACCAGCACTGTATAAGAAATCAAGTTTCTCCACTCTTCATTTATTCTTTGTGATTTCGGTCCTCTAAATATTAATAGTAACTATTCTAGTGAAAATTAAGTGATCAATTGTGATTTTAATTTGCATTTCTTTAATGAATATTGATGATTACGACCTTTTTAATGTGCTAATTAGTCATTTAGATATTTTTCTGTACTGTGCCTTTGCAAAAAATTTATCCAGTTTTTTTATAAATTGGTATCTAGAATAGCTTTGACCGGAAGGAGTCCATGTTGTTTCAGCCCTTCCACCAGAGCCACTTAGCATGTGACCCCAGGATGGCTGAGAAAAATGGATAATACATCCCCCAAAATGGGTCAGCTTTTCCTGTTGATTCTTGACAGCTTCCTCTTCAATAGACCCTTTGGTGAACATTCAGTTGTATACGAATACTACACACATTGTCCCCATTCTTAGAAATCCGTCACATAATTCTTCCCTGTATGTCCTGGTCCCCAGTATTCAAGTCCTGTTCTCTTTAAGTCTTTTTTATCTGGTAAATCTATGAGCCACTGCTCAAAAATTAGCATCCATCCATATCTTTGGCCATTTTTTCATCTAGGCAAAAGAAACCAGTAGATATATTACTCAAAACTTTGACCACTAGTAGGATTTCCTTCAGTAAATTCCATAAAGCAGAGATTTAAAAAAAGAAGAAAATGTACCATTATTAGAGACTTTAACACACCTCTAAATATTTTATAGAAGAAGCAGACCACAAAAGTTCAGTAATGTACAGAGGATTTCAGCAACACAGTTATCCAGATGACCTAGTTAGTATTCAAAGAATATCACTTCCAAAAGCTGCATAGTATTCATTCTTGACAGGCGAATATGGAACATTTACCAAAATAGACAATATCTTGCCATAAAGCAAATCCTCAAAAATTTCAATTGATTAAAATCATGCAATCTATCAAAAACTAATAGAATTAATTATATTATCTTATTAACTATAAGCCAATAACAGAGCAATAACTAGCAAACCTCAATGTTTAGAAATTAAACATATTTCATAATAAATATGTTTAAATAATAAAATACAAAATAACTCAGAAAATAATTTGAACTTGATAATAATTAAAACGTACAATATCAAAATTGTGCAATGCAGCTGAAGCAGTACTTAGAAATTTACAGTTTTGTATACACATAATAGAAAAAAATAAAAACAGTGGTATAAACTACCAGTTCAAAAAGTTAGAAAAAAGAAAATAAAATAAACTCAAAATGAAAATAAAGAAATAATAGAGACAAAAGCAGAAATCAAGAAGAAGTCTATGAATGAGTGAGGCATGTTTGAGGAACTGTAATAATTAAGACATGGCTCAAATGCAGACAGAGAGCTGATTCCCTGGAACAGAATCTTAACTTCAATACAGACTTTTAAGTTTCAGCAATTATTTAGAATTCATGATCTACTCAGCAATATAAATTGTGATAGTATCTTTAAAGTGACTATAGATTATAAAATGCACATGTAGGAACCAGGAGACATGAAAAGTGAATAAATGTGGTAACCTGGACGGAGTCCGGAACAGACAAAGAATGTTAGGTAAATACCAAGAAAATCTGAATAATCTATAGATTTTAGTTAATAATAATGTATCACTGTTGGCTCATTTTTACATTCTACTCCATAATGCAGTTGCATTTATTTTAATATAAAACATTTTAAATTGCTTGCTATAGTGTAAAATGAGCTCCCCAGGCATTATGGCATGCTGTTCTGTAACTCTGTGTATTCCCAGGAACATAGCCATTCATCGCACTAGTACTTTTTAATAACTCTATCATTGTGGCAAAGTAATAGCCCACTTTTTGCTCATGATAAAGAGTAAGGAAGCACAGTGTCCTCTTGAATGCACTGCAGGTAAGATACCAATGTGCTATCAATTTTATGCATTGATTTGGGTAAGTGTCACACATGTAACGCATTTAAGATTACAGGGAAAATTTTTCCTAGAGTGTAGTACCGTAAAATCTATAGTCACTTTAATGATACTATCACAATTTATATTGTTGAGTAGATCGTGAATTCTAAACAATTGCTGAAACTTAAAAGTGTGTATTGAAGTTAAGATTCTGTTCGAGGGAATCAGCTCTCTGTCTGCATTTGAGCCATGTTTTATTACAGTTCCTCAAATGTGCCTCACTCATTCATAGACTTCTTCTTGATCTCCTTCCTCTACTGGTGACCTTGACTCATATTCCTGAGTGAGGCCTTTCCTTCCCCTCTCTATTTATCTCCCTGATTCACCACGCACCACCCAGGTGTGGTCTTTTGGTTTTCCCTGTCAGATTGAAAACTCTGTGGGGACAGAACTATGTCTGCTTTGTTACTACTGTGTCTTCATAAACTAGGACAGCACTTGTCACTTGTTAGGTGCTCAATAAATATTTTAAATAAATGGTCATTGAACATCGAAGCTCAACTTGAATCATGGTAATACCAAAAATAAGAGTATTGCAATAATACAATGAAAATAAAAATGAAAATTTAGGGTTCTGCCTTGGATATCATCTTTTTTTAGTTGAAATCTTAAAATGAAATGAGGGCTGTGTTCACCCATCAGTGATTCTATACTCTGTGTTGACACATAAAAATGAGAGCCTCTATGTTGTCCATAGCAGTTACAAGGAAATTTACAAAAATATATTCAAATATATTTCAAAGCTGAATCACAAAATTTACAAAAATATATTAAAATATATTCAAAAGCTGGATCACGAAGAGTAAGTAATTATGTAGATTTGGCTGCAATTTACAAACTATATTTATTTTGGGATGCTTTGCTCAAAATGAGACAATTAGTCTCTGATACTTTTTCTTTTTTAACATGTCTCTGGTATCCAATTATAGTGCACTATGTTAAGCAGAATTTTACCTATGCATACAGCATTGTTTCTTTCTGGCCTACTAAAAATTGTCCTCGTTGTTTTGTTCTTCCTTCTGGTGATAAGACAGTGAAGCTTCAATGCTAGAATTCTTAGTTTAGTCATTCTAAACTATTTATTGAATATCTACCATGTGCTAGGAAATATTAATAACTTCTTTTTAGGAATTTAATGATGGCCCACTTTTCTTGCTGTTTTATTTACCCTGTGCTCCTATGTAATGCTGATATAATTGTTTGGAATGTGAATATAATGAAGTTGATGTTAAGCCTAAAAGCAGATAGAAGCAAGATCTCAGGTCTGCTTCACAGCTGTTGGAGCATGAATCTTTGCCAGAGTCACAGGAGGACATGCTGCCCTCTTAAGTTCACACTACAGTTAACCTTTGAGCTGTAGTATGCGTTTGAACTGCACAGGTACACTTATACATGGATTTTTTTCCATAAATATATTGGAAATTTTTTGAGATGTGACAATTTGAGAATACTCACAAACCACACAGCCCAGAAATATTGAAAAAAATTAAGAAAAAGGTATGTCATGAATGCATTTGCAGTCAAGAGAAATGTAAACAAAAATTGATATGCAATATTAAATCAGAACTACATAAAATTAAATGTAGTACATACTATACTACTGTAATAATTTCATAACCACCAACTGTTGCTATTGCAGTGAGCTCAAGTGTTGTGAGTATCCACTTAAAACACTGTGCGATGTGGGGCGCGGCTTTCGTCTGGCTATAGTTAACGCATGCGCTAAAGGAGACCGCCTCTTGATGGTGCGTCAGGGACTGCC
>CAUYSK010021653.1:0-69881 GCA_963575035.1 Avahi laniger
GAAAGGACTGAGGATTCTCAACAGACAGGAGATTTTCACACGCTGTGAGACTTCAGTAATCTGAATCACAGAGGAACAATGACCTGAACCAGGCCAGAGCCTGTTCTCCTAAAATGGATTAAATGCTTTCAAAAAGAAAGAAATTATTCATAAATAAGTTATGCTAACTGACTGGCCACTGAAATCTTACCTTTTTCTTAAATAATCAACAATATATAATAGATATACTGTCTATATATAATTTGAATGTATCAAAATAAAGGTCTTAAAAGTACTCTGAAAACTCTGCTTCTCTGGTATATTTAATATTATTTCTTAAATACTGTCAAGGATACCTTACTTAGTAAAGATGTTTTTAATACTTTGCCCCTCAAGCTCCAAAACATAAATTCTAAATTAGTGGAGTCAGAATTAGTAAGGTTTAATGGGGAAAAAAATGTGAATATAGTAGTCCCCTCATTTCAGGCCAAACCTCATGAACTCGGCATGCTTAACCTTGATTAGCTCCTGAAACTCTTACTGGCGAATTTGGAAATATGTTTACACAGAAGTTCAAGATTGAGGACACCACAGTGCCATCTCAAAATGATGCCAGAGGGCAGAACCAAGACTCATATTAATAGAATTGCTGGGGCACCAGCTGCCTTGTCAGAGTGACACACTTTGAAGACAAGGAATAAAATGACGGTTCACACCAAGCATTCGCCCGCAGGCCACACAGAGAAACCACAGCAAACCTCTCCAACCTCCACTTGTTGTCTGGAGACCAAGATACATGATACAGTGTTGCAATGGAGGAAAAACCAGGAATAAAATAATTTTTAAAATTATTTTAATAGGTCATCTATCTAGAAAGAATGGTAAAGAGAAAAACCACGGTGGGGGATGTGGAGGGGCTGAGAGGAGGAAATGCACCATGCCGTTTTTCAAGTAACAGCTTAAATGGGTCTCTTAAAATACAGTGACTGTTCTTCAAATTAAGCAAACATCATCAGTAGGATATTTTAGATATTTGAAACTGAGGAACAGCACCCCTTGAGATGAAGCCAGGCGTATGTGGGCTTCACTGAAGTGCAGCATTCCAAAGGGGAAACGTTCACATAAGGAGTCTACGATAAATTATTTATAGCATGCCTAATGGTATTTCTTTTAGTTGAATAACTACAATTTCATTATGGCATATTTCTTATAATTAGTATTTTCATTTGAAAATTATAAATGAAATTATTTAAATAAAATGAAAAACTGACTTCAAAGTGAAAATATTAATAAAACACACACTTTAAGGAAGCATTTTACAGATCTGGAAAATTCTTAGGTGATGATCAAATTCAATTTCCTCATTTCACAAATACACAAGACCCAAGAAATTAAGTCAATATTCAATTTTATCCAACTAGTTTGGGATAAATTCAACAGAATCAGTGTTTCTGGACACCCAACAGTGTTTTTTCCTGAATATTAATAATATTATGTATTACATAATTTTATATTTATTTGATAAACAACACTTTAAAGGATGAAAACATAGAAATACAGGTACATAAACCTGTATTTCTATCAAGGACACCCTATTCCGTGATCATCTTACTGGTGAGAAATGTTAGATTCTGAGAACACCAAGGGAGGGTGAAACTGCAGAGCAATGAGCGCATTCACAAACTGCTGGTGGGCATGTGGGAATGTATTTGCATGGCAGGACTGGAGAGAATCTGAAGTTAGTCACATACCACTGGACCCAGCAATTCCATACTTGCGAGTACGCTCTAGAAGCATTCTTTTCATATGCGCGAGTAGATACATACAAGGATTTTTTATTGCAGCCTTATTTGTAACTGTAAAAATTTGGCAACATACAAAATGTTTATCAACAAGACAATGATTATATAAATTGTGGTAATATCACAAAAAGGCATGCCATGCCCCTATTAATGAGCATACTAGAGCAATGTTTCTAAAAGTGTTATTCGGGAAGGACAGAATAAACATCACTAAGAAACTTACTAAAATGTAAATGCTCAGACCCCACTCCAGATCTACTGAATCAGAAACTCTGGCAGGGGGACCCAGCAACCTGTATTTTAACAAGCCCTCACGATTTCGGGTTGAGAACTATTATACTGAAGTTACCTGTATCAACATGGATAAGCTTGAAAACCAAAAAAAAGCAAGTGTATAATATAATACAATTAACATAAATCTTAAGAATATAAATAATATGTGGACAGAAAGGATATACACTAAGTTTAGGGGGGAGGAAGGGCAATAGGGATGGAAAGAAGATTTCAAATGTACCCGTAATATTTGATTTATTTGACAAAAGGATTTGAAGCAGATTTGGAAAAATGCTAATATTTGTCAAATCTGAGTGATAAGTATAGGGATGTCTGCTAGATCATTCTTTGTACTTTTCAGTTTGTTTTAAATATTTCACAAGCGCAGTGACACAGCCAAGTTTGTGTTTTTGTAAGATAATCACAGTGTGCAGGGAGGTGCACGGTGGGAGACAGCCGGGGCAGGCAAGGCCACACGCTGTTTCAGTGACTCGGTTAGAAGGAGAGGGCTTTGACTAAGGTGTCGAGTTCTAGGAGTTGATAACTTATTCTGTGCTGGGAATGAAGAAAAGAGGCAGCCAAAGAAGATTCCAAAATGTATATCTTTGCTGAATGACAAGAGTATGCAATGGAAAATTCGAGTCTGGAGAGAAACTGAGTGTCCTCAATGTATAGTCGGTATATGAGAGCAGAGATAGTAAACTGTATGTTAAGTAAGAAGGAAAAAAACACTGAGGACAGATCCCTGGGAAAAATAAAGAGAAAGCAAAAAACAAAGGAGTGGCTTCAGAGGTAGGAGGAAAAGCAAAAGCAAAACAATCAAGAGAGTTGCACAATGGAAATGATCCATCTAGCAGAGCTGTCTAGGGAGCTGAAGATTGAAAAGCTATATGCGATATTGGGAAGAGGATCTGACCATTAGAGAGTCCTTCTCCCTCCACCCCCTTGAAACACCTATTTTTATTAGAGGTCTTTAAGAAAAGTGTATCACACTGCCTGAAAGATTAAATGTGTGATATAGAATTGGTAACAGCAAGTATGGACTCACCTTTTAAGATGTTCTGAGGCATATATAAGTAAGGGAGGTAATAACTGATGGATTAAAGTTTAGGAGGAGGTGGGATAAAATGGAATCATGAGCCCAGGTGACATGGTGAGCTTTGGGAAAGATGAGGAATTCCTCCCCCAGGAGAGGACAGAAGATAAGGAAGAGTTAAGATACCGATATGCTAGGAGGAGGTGAAGACATAAATCAAGAAAGGTTCAAGGAGAAAATAGTTCCATTCAGCATGAACTTGTAGCCAAGATCGCATCACAGGTGCCAGAGGTGAACTCAAGGGGTTCAGAAGAAAAGACAAGGCCAGGACTGGAGAATGGAAATTGGGTTTACCAAGAAAAGGTCAAAGAACTGCCATCCTGCATTTGGAGGGCATTAGGGATAAAAAATATTTTGTATATTGAGTCTAATCAGCATAGTTATGTGAGTTCTTTTCTCTGCAGTTCACGACTCTATGATTTCTCACCCAGAACAGTACAATAGATTGACCCTGGGAAGCAGAAAAGACAATAGGGAATTCTGTCTGTCCCTTGAAAACAAACAAAAAAAAACTCTTGAAGATTAAAGATAGTTCATTCCTTTTGCCAGCACCATACAGACAGTCTCAAATTCTATTCGATGATTTTAAAGAACAAATGTTCTTGTAAAATTTAAGTAACAAAAAGATCTACTAGACAAATCATAATCAAGTGTGGACTGGATAAATTATCTGAAATAATAATAACACATTCACAGGAATGTACAGTATTTACAAAAACATACACTAATTTTCCTCTAAAAGACTTATTTTGCAATTATATATATGAGTGATTATTTAACATCTGTCTTCCCTGTTAGAGTGTAAGCTTCAAGACGGCAGGGGCCATATCTCCTTTATTCATAGGGTTATTCTGGGCACTTTGCATAGATCCAGAAGGTTGTAGGTGATCAATAAATATTGGTTGAATTATTGAATAACGGTTAGTTGAATTACTGAACACACAAAGAAACACAACAGAACAGGCTTGCGTAGGGTTCCACGCAGAACAAAGGAATACAGTCCAAAGCCTGTGATTAGGAAGTGTGCAACTTGGTTAAGTCACTTTACCTCTCTAAACTGGTTCTCATCTGTCAAATGACAGAAAATGATCTGCATTCTAAGCAAATTGAGACACTAAAGTGCCCTATTGTCATAAACCGCAATGACTAATCATTACATGGAACTTAGTAAAAGTCAATTTGTTTTTTGATGATTAAAAGTCCTCAAGGTTTAAGAATGCAATAGAACCTGCCATTTGATTTCCTGAGAGGCATCCACATGAAGTATACAATGTCAGTGAACAGCCATCTCTCCAAAGATCCCGAGTGCTTATAAGTCATAAGCCTCCAGGGTTAGGATTCTTACACATTCTATGCATTTTCTTCTTAAGGCCTTTTGAGCCTAAGCATTTTTACCTGGAAGAATCTCAGAGGCCTATAGCTAGAACTAGAAACAAGAGGGAAGCTTTAGGTTTCTTACCGAAAAAGAGGGAAAGAAGATTTTACAGAAACATGTGGTATTCAAGTGAGAAATTCTCATGGCACAAATTAATTACCGAAAAAGGGAAAATGAAGAAAACGCACCGATCTTCAGTGAAGTCATTTAACTTCGAATAAATCCCTATGATGCTTTGCAAATATCATTGTTGTGGACAATAATAAAAACAGCTTTAATGTCATGATCCCTCTGTTTTCTAAATGGGTATTTGTACAAACATATCCATTAAAACTCCTGCAAACATACAGCTAACCCGTGTTTGTCTCAAATTTTAAAACAGAATTTTAAAACATTTACTACCATCGCTGGCTTGTTTCTTTACAAACTATACTCCTTTAGGGGCCCTTTGAGTTTAGTTTGGCACAGTGAACCCATTGTACACACACCAATCATTTTTACTATAAGAATATTTTTATAGGTAATTCAGTATATATGGCCAAATTTGTTTATATTATTTTTCCATTTTCCCTGAATACTTAAATATAAAAATTACAAGAAAAAAAGAATGTGAAAAAATGTCTACATGCTAAATTTAACTGATATTAAAACATGCAGTATCTTAGAATATTTTCTCAGGTAAATCATGCATAATTCATATATTTTTCTTGAAATATTAGTTATACACATATCCATACATCTCAAATCATTAAAAGTAAATTAGTTTGATAGTGACAATAGTAAAATACCATCCTGTGATGGAAAAGTTTACTGAGTTAGCAAATGTCTTACATTACAAAGGATGTACTTTTGCTATCCCTCGGGCAGTATTTTACACAGACATTGCTGCATAAAAAAGTCATTACTTGTTTTATTACACAGCTCTATTTATTTATTTTTAATAAAAATAGTGTAAATCATTACATTATTTTAAATTTGAAAGGCAATTCCTCATTCCTGCTGGAAGCTAGCTGAGGATGGACAGCCCTGCTGTTACTGCTTGTGTGCACTACTCCTCCTGGTAAATTATACAAACTGTTAATACACAAAAGAAAACAGGCAGCTCCCATTTGCCGTGTCATTCTTTTGTGTTGAGAACTCATTTCACATGCAATAAATCTCAACGGCAGTACTGTGAGGGCACAATGAAGGGACACGAGGATTTAGGTCAGCCGAGAAGGCTTTCATTTCTTCAACGAAGACTATTTGGACAGAAAGTGTTTTCTTCCATGTAACATTAAAGCTTAAAATCTGCCGAAACAACAACAGTCAGTACCGAACACTGAAGCCTCTGTGTTCAAGGAACAGACGTTTTTATTTACTTAATCCAAAACCAGAGTAGTCCAAGCACTTAGATAAATTTGAACATTTTTTGTTTTGCAATTGTAATTGAAAATTCTGTTGGTAGAATAAAAATTGGAGCATGCTTTTCCAGTGAATGGATTCATGCCACAGAACTTTAGAATTTGGAATGCATTTTCCATATGATGACGGCAGATGCTCTCTCACAAGAGGGAGAGACACGTACTCCTAGGCAACTCTAGTAGCTGTGGAATCTCTACATTTTCTTAAAAGCAGGCACTTGCCTCCTTTCATCCTCAGGTAATTGCACTGGGGAAGCAAGGACTGCTCTCTGGGAAGACAAGCAAAGACAGCCGACTTCTGAGCCCCAGTGCCTATCTGTGATGGAAAAACAGCCTCTGTTCCCTTTCAATGTTAAGTCCTTCTTGGCATCACCTTTAAACATACCCACGTTGAACAACGAAATGTTCCAACATTTGGGAAGAGACATAATTTCATGAAGAAAATTTTAATGAAACTACCATTTATAAAGGCCAATAGCCACACTATTTTCTACTAATATTTTTTAAATGATTGAGGCTTTGAAGTTTTTCTATAGAAAAAAAACTCAGTAATGTTACATTTTAATTATGTTCTCCAGAGAGATGTAAAGGTCGCTGGAAATCAAGACGGAGTGAGAGGGGAGATGGGGAGGGGTAAAAACCTTCCTTCCAGGTACAGTGAACACCGTTCAGGTGATATGCACACTGATAGCCCTAACTTGAGCATTGCAGAAGCTATCCTTGTAACAAAAACTTTTGTACCCCTTTAATATTTTGTAATAAAAAAAAGTAAGAGAAAAAAAGTTCTCTTTTATATACATTCTTTGTGTCTGCCTAATTTAATAGTCCCTTTTTTGTCTTACCAGGCTTACAAGCTATCACTCTTTTGGATTACTGTGTTTCTAGTGCTTGTTGAGACATATTAGCACAAATTCAAATGGCAACATGAAATGCAACTGTGTCTATTTATAGACATTCTAGATATACTTGTACCATATTCCCTTAAAGTGTAGTTTCTTTATTTTATCTGCTAGGAAAATTGCGAAACTAGGAATGCAGACATGTAATACTGAGATGCACGCACCACACTGAGAAAGGTCTACGGTCTATTTCCCTTCCTCATAGTTTTCATGGGACTTAGACATTAAAAGTCTTACATATAAATTTTGCAATCATAGGACATGTAGATAATCAAGAGGAAATCAGAATCTAAGCCATCATTTGCATTCCCAATATTGTTGATGGACCAATATATGTATATAACTAAAGAGATCACACAAATAAAGCCCATAATCTGGGGTGTATTAAGGTACTAGCCTCACACCAGACCACTTTAAAGACCACCACCCTCCACTGGTACTAAGACCCCATATTGGCAGCCCTGCACCTGAGTCTAAGAAGACTTTGTGGTACCTGATCTACAGGATTGCGTGGAAAAAAAGGACACAACTCTAGTGAGTATTGTTTCTTGAAAACTGCACTTCACATAAAGAACTTTAATTTTTAATAATTTAAAAGTAATGGAGATTATGAGGTCTCAATGAGAATAAGCCTCAGCTAATGCGATGTACATTTCAATGGAGACTTATTTGAAGCAGACTACCTTATATTTATGCTGTGTTAGGGAAATAGCGCAGAAAGGCTAATGAAAAGTGCTCACTGCATGTCAATAAGCTAAACATCACAGGATGTGTGTAAATGGATTAGGATTCTTAGATGAATCTATCTAGCACAGCAATATGTAACAAATTAAAGTGGAAGAATGAAAATGTCACTATCATCACTTTCCTTACACCTTCTCCTTACTAAAAATGGGTTATGTCATTCCTTATTACAATCCAGGTTTTTCCTAGATGGGAATATTGTTCATGTGGTTGTGGGAGGGATGGAAATCTAACATAAGAATTTTGTTGCATAAAGCATACCTTTACTCAAAAAGGTGGCGGGGGAGACATTTTAGCTTGAAGATTACTTGGTGCTTATGTTACACTGCTGACTGCATATTCTAGAAATAATTAATGCTAGTCTCAATTACCAGCATGCAATTCACATTTTCAGCTAAAGCAATAACTGAAATAACTACAAGAGAGAATTTCCCTTATATTATTCATAGGTTCTCATACTTAGTTAAGCATCAGAACACCTGGAAGTTACCATGCTCTTCGCAGCTGTGGTTCTATCTAATGTCATCATAGGTATCGATAATTTGGCTATGTATAAATGGTAACAATATTATCACAAACGTCACAATTATGAGCATGCACACTCAGAAAAGCAGTAAGCAACAGACCTAAGTATGACTGGCTGCTTCTGTGATTTACTGCAATATTTGCTTGCTATTTATTTGCTTGTTTATCCCTAGACACAGCCACAGTACCACTGAAGTGGGCTCACTTGGCATGCCAGCCATTGAAGATGAAGATAGCTTCTAAGAGGAAATTATAACTGAACCAGTTCTTGAAACAAGAGTCAGAAAGGAAAGGTGGAAATGATAGCCCTGGTAGAGGTAGCAGCATGACCAAGGCAAGGAGACACAAAAACACACACCGTGGAAGGGAAGCCCATGGATGGTTTCTCATTATCAATAGATTGTTAAAGCTCAAGGCTGAAGTCACTGGAGAAGAAACCAGACATAAACCAGACACAGATGATGGCGTAATGATTACTATATGGGAAACAAGGCAAATGTTTATAATTTTAGGCATTTTGGTAGTAAGACTAGCCTTATTCTTTTGAAATTTAACATAAAAAATAAAATACCAGAAAAGAGAACAATTGTGTTTATGATAATCCTCCAAACCATTTTTAAATGAATTTTGCAAAGGACAAAACAAAGTATAAAAATACATTTCTCAAGGCCAGTTACTTTCTTCCCTTCTGAGCCCTCTTGGTTGGTTGGTCCCAACATGTTTCTCCTGGCATTTCACTTTCCCTCTTGCTGAAATAGACTTTCATTTTTTTTACTGAAAAAGTAAATCAAATTCAGGGAAAGCTTAATGCTCCCCATTTATTTTCAAAGAAAGATGCACATCAAGTGGGGTGGCCACAGGGGACAGTTTAGAGAAAGTGAGTCACTGCATGTGGCAAATGACAGGGTCAAGATGTCTGTTCCTCCCAGGGCCCCTCAACACACTGGCTAGCTTTTAATGTAATCAGAAAGGCACCCACATGGTCTTCCTCTCTGTCCTCTTCTCCTTAATTGGTAGTTCTGAGAAACAAAAGTCTTGCCACAATGGCCGAAGCGTCCTTGAACACAGCACAAAAAGATTAATGCCACAACTGTATAGGAGGAGAATCTAGAGAGAAAGAATTTTCAGTTCTGATGAATAAAACTGTTAAAAATCAGAGACAATAATTTTTCTTTAAGTAAATCCATTTATGCAGTATATGTGGTTAATAGAAAATATTTCCAATTTGTAATATTGTATTGCAGATGTATTTATTAGATTGATTTCAAAAACTGCAAAATTAAAGGAGTGATAGAGAAAAGAATGATGAATTCTTCTGGACAACTAGAAACTCTTCTATATTAAAAAGAGCATGGTATTGAATACCCTATTTAGGAAGGCTCTGATGATTTATTTCTACTTCTAATGGTTTGGGAGAATTCAAATAATGTTAGTGTTATATGAATTAAAAACCAGATAAACTTCCCCAGTCATACTTATAAAATTAGAAGAAATGAAAAAGTACAGTCAGGAAAGAAATGTTAAGTATTGGTAAAACAAATTACTGACTTCAGTGTTAAGAAAAGTGATTGTCTTTGGAGTAAGTTGGTTATGGGGTAAATTGTAGGTTTTAGTAACCCCAGTGTTTTTAAAATTATTTATCTTTCTTTTTACTTGAACTAACTTTCTCTTCCTATCCCCCACCTCTAATTATAAGTCTTCAGTCTTTTGCTCTTTTGTGTTCATGGAGTTATTAATCAAACAAATTCTCTGGGAGCCCTTGACCCTAGGGGATCAGGGAAGATTGAGTTCTACTCTCTTCCTAAAGAGGACTCAGAAAATTTCTAGACTAAAGAAGACAGGTCTGTGCCCACTGACTTGGCACTACCAACAGGCTAGGCGCCCACATGACTGTCGATAAGGGTGTTAATGAGAGCAGGCCCAGGAACACCCTGAAGTATCAATTAAAATACAGCCACTTGGTACCACTTTCCCTATGGAAACTTAAGGGTGGAAGCCGTTTCTTAATTCCACTAAGCTGCTTCTTTGGACTAAGGGTGTTGAGAGTCCTGCCTGAGACTGCCCCTCCCTCCCAATCACCAATCCCCTCCGATCTGCTTTGTACAGTTCCCTCTGATCATTCTAGGGGTCTTCCACATCCAATTACTGAATTCACCTTTAACTTATGGCCCCTGACTCCATGTAGCCCTCTGTGAGATTTCAACATCTGCAGCCCAGCCCATCGTCAGTTTACCCCACTACCCTCGAACGCCAGCCCTTTCTCCCTTCCTCCTGTGGTGAGTGCCTCGCTGGGGCCTCAGATGTGGCACCACACGCATTTGTCCACCTATCCAGAGAACCAGATTAAGTCTCAACGACTTCCACTGGACCGGAGTGTTCTTACCTCAAGCTCACGTGGATTCCTACCCATCACTACTCAAAGTTGGATTATTTGGAAACATTTCTTACTGAAACGTTCCTCACTCACATTCGGTGACTTACATTTATTTGGTACCTGCTATAATACCAGGAATTCTGCAAGAATAGCAGCTAAAGAAATTGATCAGATAGATATAGGTTTGCCCTGAAGGAGTGAGTAAGGCACGCACAATCTAAAAAGTGAGACAGAAATATAAATACATGGATAAAAGAGAATGTCACATAGTGGAAATACCTGCGAGATTTATAGTGGAAAAAGGAGTCAATTCCTCCTGAATGGCCAAGGTGAGGGTGGAGGGGACGCCAAGGAGGCTTTCAAGAGATTATACAGATACATTCTGATTCCTGGATACATCAACAATTCACAAATAGTGCTGCATGTTAGAAACCTGCAGGAAGCTTTAAAGACCCTAATGTGCAGGCCGCAGCCCAAAGCAATTAAATCAGAATCTCTAAGGGTAGAACCCAGGCACTAATATTTTTTTAAATTCCTCAAATAATTTCAATGTGCAACAAAGTCTGAGAACCAGTGAACTAGATTATTGTTTCCTTGATAAAATAATCTTATACTAATTTTAGCTCTAGAGAGCCTAGCATAGCACAATGTCTGCTATTGGTTCTTAACATGGATTTGGTAGTTGAATAAAAAATTGAATGAAGAAATCATTTGGCTAAACTAAAATGGACACAATACTATTTTTTATGTTATCTGAAAAATTTCTGACATCTTAGTTCACATACTGTATTAACCAATAATATTTTAGGCTTTAAAAGTAGAAGTTGTAGTTATGAATATATTTGTGCATATCATGGAAAAAATTCACAATAGTTAATCTTTCCTGTGTTGTCATTATAAATAAAGCTATTTATTTAACTGGATGCTGTAACTGCATACAAATAGCAAAAGTGATCAAACTAGGTTTATGCACAGTTATGTAAACTGTTTGGCAGTTGTTTTTAAAACATGTTTTTACATGCCAACAGCTTCTAATTCAGTCTCAGTGAAACAAATTATTCATCAGTTTGAGAAGACAAATTAATACACTTACAGAATACTTACATGTTGAGCTAATCAGTTAATAGTGTTTCTACATAAAAATTACTAGACAAAGTATAGAAAATGAAAATTTAACATTAATATGGACACTTATTAATATTATTTTTAAATTAAGTAGCTTTATATATGCACACATACACATAATACTTATGTACATACAAATGCATACATATACCTCACTGCAGACTATTTATAATTGTTTCCCAGTAGTTCAGCAAATTTAACTAATAAAAATCCCGTAATTTCTTTCTCTAGTATTAACTATTACATTTAACATCAGTTTCATTCTAACTCTAAAGTCACAAGTAGTACATACATAAGTTTAGTACATTAGAAAACATACCTACATAATTCGAATAATACACAACACTTCATCACAAAGAGGAATCAAAAAACTGCTAAATTTATCTGTCACCTTAAATTTACACTGCACATACAGTGGTTTAATAAACCACTATTATTACTTGTATTACTTCATGCTTTAAATTCTGCCTTCATAGCATGGGCTTTTAGCTGCACCACATTTAAAACCTCTTGCGAATAAGAGAGGTACAGTATTTACAAAGCGGCTTGTTTTAAATACGGAGTAACTTGAACCGGCAGAAGACAGATAATGTGCGGCAGTTACAGACACCAGTTAATTAAGCCTCTGCGGTGCCTTCCAAATTCAAAGGTAGCCTCAGCATCTGACCTTAGCCCTTTCAGTTCTTTACTGCGTAAAATCAATTGAACATTTAGGGCTCTGGGCCAGTTACCACCATCGGTCTATGTGAGGGAATCCTGCATAGGTTTACCTTTGGTTTTGCGTGGCCAGGATGTGCCCCTCCACCAAATACTTCTTTTTTATACCAGCTGCTGAGAAAGAGGCCCTCTTCTCACTTTTCCTGACTGCGTTGCTTTTGATAACGTTACGTACCTTTCCTCTTCGCATGGATGCTTAGGTAATGTGATCATATATGATTAAGGGTTTTTATTTTATATTAACATATGTGAAAGTTTATATATAAATTATATATATATGTATATGTATAAATCCAGTTCAGATGGTATGATACTTTTTTCTGAGATCATGAAATTATAAAGAGGTCCACATGAAACAAGCCCATCTCATTTATTCTATTTCCCACTGAATAAATTGGGCTTGGTACAAATACATTTATTTTTAATATATCTTATGTTACTAAATGACCAACTGGACTCAAGAAACAAACTGTCTTCCGTGGGTAAAGAAGAATAATTCCTATGTTTAAAAGGATTTACATCACTTTTTGCTGTCATCTCATGTATGAAAGAAATCTAAAAACAATACTTTATTCATGATTTCAAGTTGCACTTTTGTGAATCAAAAAATAATTAGGGATAGCAAAACATATTCACTCATTTGAAAAAATATGGCTGAGTGTGGAAGAACACATTTTTGGTCTTACAAATCAATTAACAAAAGCCACTGATAATTTACCTTCCACAGAAGAATTCAGACATTTCTAAGATCTCTCCACTCTAGTACACTTGACTGGCTACTATTTTGGTAAAAAAAAAAAAAAGTAAATTCCATTTCATTAGCTGATGTTTTTAGTAAAACAATAACCATCTGTACTAAAAACTAATAGCAATTATAATATACTGTAAATGCCGTATTAACACTGATCACCTCCATGTTAATTTCAAGAACATTACTGAAATTCAGAGAGGCCAATGACGACTTGTCCTAACTTAGTACTGAGATCAATTCAGGGAAACATCTTTCTTTTGCTATTTGTCTGTGTCATCCCAGATCTCCCCTCTGCCCCCATTTCCCTCTCGAGCTGCCTGGAACATCCCCCCCTGTGCTACTATTCTCTTGGTCACTCTTAATTATTTAACCTATGAAATCTATTCTCCGTTCACAACTGGATGCTAAATAACTACTTTTGAACCTCTTACCTGATATGACTATAAACAAATGAATTTACAGAATCTGTTCAAACACCGAGAAGGTGGAGAAAGAGTGCATTGTATTACAATTGCCTGCAAAGTCCCTTGATTAAGATTTAGTGTATCTTCTTTCCTGGTCACAAATTTGCTCTTTATTGCACTATTTTTAGTAAATTACTTACATAATTTTGTCATTCAAATTTTTAAATGGAAAGAAAATGTCTAAGGCTCTTAGTAAAAAAATAAAAATAAAAGTGTCAGAATAATTCTGATCCAACGACTTTAGCTAAGCAAATCTTTTTAAACAGCTCTAATGGTATAAGCATTTTACAAATGAGGTTTAAACAGCCTTAATGTAAATTGTTCTTAAGTTCTGAATACCTAGAAAACTATTTGCAGCCTGAATATAAACATTCATGCTAGACTAATACAGAAAAATCTAGGGCAAATCCATGATTAATATTTTCTTCCAGTTTGCAATATCCAGCTCTGTTTAAGAAAGGGGCTTAATGAATGCTGTTATAATAATTTAAATAGAAAATTGATTTCATTTTTGCACTCTTACTGTCATTTCAATCAGAACTGTCACCATCATTCACATCTTCTATTCATTATTTCCATTTCTATCTACACACATTTCACAAAGGAAAAATACATCATGAAACTCATCACATTTTCCAAAACTATAAGTAAGCAGATGAAATCCTCACTTCCTTGCAAAGAATTACTAACAGGAGAGGGCAAACTCTAGCTAGTAAAGCAAAGGATGGATGGTTCAAATTTATCCTTGTAAATTACCGCTGCATTTAAATTTAATTGTCTGTAAACTAAAGGATGCGTACCCCCCTATAACCTTAAATATTTCACATGGTTTATTCAAAGTACTGTGAAAATTTAAATGTACATTTTTCATGATTACATCCACTTTGGTCTTTAAAAGGAAAACTAGTAAAACTTAAATGTATTATAACCACTTCTTAGCCACATGATGCTAAAATTCACCTTATTAGAACAAACCTATTTCTAATTTATATACACAAAAAAACCTCATATAGTAATTCCATATATTTACATTATAGTCATATATGTGTATATAGAATGCATATATATATTTATCATACATATTTATAGATTTGTCAACCAAATACTTCCAGTTTAAGGAATATGGGTTAAGTACAAAATATAATATGGTTCAAAGTAAAAAGAAATCACATCTTAGTTAAGGATTAAGCAAACAAGAAAACTGATCATAAATGTTAGAGGCAACTCAGCATGAATAGAATTTTAACTTAACATTTTATTTTGACTCTATTAATCTTTTCAAATCAAAGAAGATTTAGTAAAATGGAGCATCAAATTAGGGGACATTTAGTGGGATTCCTTATAAAAATGTAATTTGCTTTTTATTTGAAATCTTAAGTTAATTCTTATTATCTTCAACCTGACAGTTTTATTTGAATAAGAATTATTTAGTGCTAGAATATTAATACTTGTATGATCAATTACAATTTTATTCTGATGATATTAGTTAACAGTTAACATAGAAATGACTCTTAGTCTATATCATCATGATGTAGCAGACTTCTTTAGGATTTCACCTTTGTTTTTCTTGCTAAACTTTTTGGAATTAAGTGAGTAACTTTGCTTCAAGCGGCCTGTTCCAACCGGTTCCCTCCACGGGCCGTCGGGCAGTTCAAACACAATGACCAGGGCAGGTTAACAACTTACCCTGAGAGCTATTAGGTGAGTCACGTGCTACTCATCACTGGGTTTTTCTCCCATGTTCTAGTCTTTCTAATAACTAACCAGAAATATTGTACCATTTACACAATAAGTAGTCCCCTGTGCCATTATACTGTCAATCAGATCATCTGATCAGATAAAATCATCAGTGTTTACACACTGTCATAACTTCAGACTAAAAACAAAAAATAAGGCATTTCAGTTGGATCATATAGCCTTGAAAAATGTAAATGATTTACTCTTCAGCCTTGATCTCTCCAGCAAATAAACCCAATTAACTCTCTCTCCTCAAACCCTCCTTCCTCTTCTATTTTCTGTTGATTTCATCAGCAGAGTCAAAGCCTAGGAGTCATCACTCATGCTTTCCTGACACCATCACCTCCAAGAAACTGCCAAACGCAATGTTCAACTCTGTTCCTGCCTCTCCATTTCTGTCGTTACGTACCCAAGTGCTTAGAAGTGATCAGAGGACCAATGTGGAATTCATCAAATTAGCAATGTCTCTTGATGATGAGTACAGACGAGGCAGTGGGAACTCACATGATGAGTCTGGGAGTCAGAGGAGATCAAGGGCAGGAGATGAGTTGATGGCTTATTGCTGAGATACTTATGTGCAAGGAGCTAAATGTCTCAATGGAAACCATGGCTAGCAGAAATAGCAAGAAACAAACCAAGGAAGGATAAATCCAGTGGATATTACAACAGATTTATTTAAGAAGTAAAAAAAAAAAAACTAAAAGAACAATGAAAGGGATGAGTCAGGATAGTATTAGTATGGAATGGGCACTGATGGTTATATTTCAAAGCAAATTCCAGAACATCATCTCTGTTGGTACACAAGTGACCTTGGAGAAGTTACTTAACCTTTCTGTGCTCCAGTGATACCTCAGCTCTAAAATGAGGATATTAGTGCCCATACCCTATGGTTCTTTTGAGCATTAAATGAAAAACAAAAATGCTTGTAAAGCACTAAAACCACATGATTAATGAATTATAAAATCTCTTTAAGCACTAAAATTTGATTCTCTACCTAGCAGTTAATTTATAACTGTGGATATTTTTAATCTATATGTTTTATGCTACAGTGTATCTAAGGCATTATGTTTCTGGAAGACCACATCCAATAAATATTCACGAAGTAGCTGGGATTGTACTTTTAATAAATGTCTCTATGTTGAGAGAGAGAGAAAGAGAATTCTTATTATTTAGAAATTTTATTTATTTATTTAGTCTTTTATTTATTTATTGACCTTAGAATTACTTTAGACTGTTGATAATTTTGACTTTGGTAATAGTCTTGGGTAACAAATTGTTCAAGGATTAAGAGTGACCTGTCACGGTAAGAACAGTGTGAATTCTCTAAAATATAATGCCTGGACCTTGGTTTGGAGAAGAGAAATTTACTTGAGGGCATATTCATCAATAATTCTCTTCTCTTGAGCAACTTTCATTTTTATATGAATTCTTTACAAAGTCAGAGACAACCGATACATAGTCTTAGCTATATACGATTCATTTAAAAGCATCTACACCATGGAACTGGGGTGACTTATGGGGCTAGCTTAGGTAGGCTGACTAGTTTGAGGTAAGTTCACAACCGAAAACCATAATCCTTTTTTTTTATGTTTCATCAAACACTTCTTTCCAAATTTTTATAACAAATTCTCTTTAAGCAGACAGTATAATCAACTTATGAAGGTTTTTATGTCCTCTAAAGAATTATTCTGTTTCAAACTAGTCCAAGGTTAGAATTCTGAAGTCAAAAATACATGTGCTGCATACTGGCCCCTGCCTTTTCAATTTCAAATACCACTTACTCCTCAAAATGGAGGCAGATTGGAGGTTAAAATAATCATAACTCACTTTTCCTCAGAGAATTCCAAAAACAAATGTGCCTCCCTACTCTCCAAAGATGAGAAGATAATAAGCAAAGTGAGAAATAAAATGTCAACTACTTTGAGCAAGAATGAAACCTGAGTCGTAAGATCAGACCTGAGCCTGGGCTCCACGGGCTCCTTAGTCCTGACTCTGCCCCTTCTAGCCTGGGACTCTGACCATAACTGTTCTGAACCTCTTTAGCTTTTTGTCTGTTTGTTTGTTTGTTCTCTCTGTAAAACAGGAATAACATCATCCCATCTGCTACACCCCAGACTCACTGGCCTTCCTGCTCCTTGGCCCCCAGCCTGCTCAGCCCAAGATGCCTGCACAGCTCCCTCCCTCGGAGAGCTCAGGCTTTTATCCAACCACCACCTGCCCCAGAAATTGACCGCCTCTTCCTCTGCTCCCCCATTTTGCCTATGTTTCCCCTTAGTACTTATCACCAGTACACTACATAGTTAACTTAATATGTGTATTTATTTTCTTCCTTCCTTAATTGAATGCAAGCTCTGCAAGTCAGAGATTTTGGCCAATTTTGTTTGCTCCTGTATTTTTAGGATCTAGAATAGTGTCTGCATGTAGTAAGTGCTTACCAAATATCTGTGGAATTAAATGGATAAATGACTCCCACAAGGTTGTGGTGATGGACAAATGAGATGTCAAAGGTAAAATTACTAAACCATAAAACATATGGTTCACTATTTATTTTTCATTTATTTTAACATTCTGTTGAAGCAATAAAGTGTAGATGACAATTAAACTATGGAAATCAATGTAAAATAATTAAATATAAATGAATTATAAGAACTGCAAAATACTTGGAGTCATTAGAAGTTAACAAAAAAATTTAAAAAAAGAATCAAAGGCTTAAATATATACCAAACATATAAGTACACCAGGTTTGTGGAATAAACCAGAGCTGTGACCTCTGGTCCAAAGCAATAAAAATCTGACCCAGAGCCTAGTAAAAGATAGCTAGGGAAAAACCGAAAAAAAAAAAAAAGTTGCATAAGAGGATAACAAGCCTGGAGACAGAGAGGAGGAAAACAAAGAGAAAGCTCCCGAGAATTAAGTACCACTCAGGAAACACACAGAAGATTAGATTTTCAGATGCTATTGACTTAAGCAATAAAAAGTACATCAAAGTGTACCCTGTTGATGAATGGCACATCGCTAATAATTCCTAGGTTAGCCCTTTCGGGCACATTGAAAGATTGGTCACTCCCTAAGTATGACACAATGAAATGAAACTGTATGTAACCCATCAAGTTCCAGGGGGAATAACCTGTCTGGGACCTGAGCTTTTCCAAGGGAGAAAACAAAACAAAACGGATAAAAAACAAAGCCCAAAACACAAATAAACAAGATATGCCCTACACAAGGAAGTTCACGTTTGCATATATTAGAGGCATGTTCTCTGTTCACTGAAGGTAGGAGGAGCAGGTAACATGTATGTAGAGAGGATGATTGGTCTCTCCCTGGGAACTTTAGCTTTGATTCAAAGGACACAGTTTCTAGCAATGCTGAACACTATTGCTGACCAGAAAATTGCATAAAATATAGCTGAGTTTCCCACAGCTCAGGGGAAGACTGGCAAGCAGGATGCATAGTTATAGTAAGCATATAATAGAGCTAAATATACATTTTAAATTTTTAAAGAACTACTCAGTCTTAGAAGGTATGCAAAAACCATTTTTACAAACAGAAAAATCCAAAATAAGTACATTAGATGATTTTCTTTATATAAAATAAATTACAACAGTTGAATAAAAATTATCTAGCAAAATTACTGCAAACTGGGAATATAAATTTCTGGCTCTTTGGTAAATAAAATGAATAAGAATTATTAAACCAGAGCTATCAGCATATAGGTTTCTAGTTGCTTTAATTAAAATCAGGTCTAAGATGAACAATTCACTAACTGGGCTATATATAAAGGTAAAACCAGTCTCCTCATTATGACTGGTTAAAACTGATCAATTCAAACAAAGAACTAATTTGCTATCAACTCATAAAAACTTAATTTAACAAAACATCAAGCTATTTATACAGTATATGTGGATATAGTCTATGCACGTTTGAATTTTTAAGAGGAGCAAGGAGAGAAGGCTAGGAGGCTGTTTACATACATTCAGTCCTTTTAATCTCATAACCACCTGGGAAGCAGAATTAGGACATTGCCGTTAAGCCCCCTGTCCAAAGCCACACCAACAAGTGACAATGGTTGGTTCTGCGGGATCCAAACTGGTTCTCCTTACGCCACAACAATCTCAGAGGCGTAGCTCAAATAGACAGCTAGGACTTCATGAACAATCCACTGAATTTATTATTTACTCAGATAATCCAAACAGGAAGTGCAAGGCAGGATTCAGGGCAAGTTATAAGAAAAGCAAAAATCAGGAAGAAGAATAAATTATAGGTTCATAATTTACAGAAAATAGGTCCCACTCCAGCCAAGATGTAACTAGCTTAGAAGATTCCATTCACACAATATTTTCATTTCTCCTTGAACGTTAGTGTTGTTTTTTTTTAGTGTAAAGTATCATGTAAACAACAGCAAATAACACAGAAAAGACAATGGTTGGAAGCTAGATCTGTGAAATATGATGTTGGCATTTTGATGGGCATTGCACTGAATCTGTAGATCACTTTGGGTAGTATGGACATGTTAACCATGTTGATTGTACTGATCCATGAGCGTGATATGTTTTTCCACTTGTTCGTATCATCTACAATTTTTTTCCTCAGTGTTTCGTAGTTCTTTGCAGAGATCTTTCACCTCCTTGGTTAAGTATATTCCTAGGTATTTTATTTTCTTAGTAGTAATTGTGAATGGTATTAGTCTTTGATTTTACTCTCAGCTTGAGTATTATTGGTATATAGAAATGTTACTGATTTGTGTACATTGATTTTGTAACCTGAGACTTTGCTGAATTTATTTATCAATTCCAAGAGTCTCTTGGTGGAATCTTTGGGGTTTTCTAGGTATAAGATCATATCATCTGCAGAAAGTGATAGTTTTACCTCGTAAGCCATTACTAATAAAATTTTAATGTTTTCATGCAAAGAGGTGATATTATAAGGCAGTAAAATTACCTAGAAGAGTAATATCACTATACATAGCTTTTTTGATTACATTTATACTGGCGAGTTTCAGTCTAACTTGGTGAAAATGAAAATCAGTAGTTGGGAATGAATGCATGGAAATACCAGTTTGTTCAATAGTTACATATATTCATTACATTTAAAATATCCTTATATAATACTTGAAGGGAACTAAAAAAATAAGAATGGGCTGGGCGCAGTGTTCATGCCTGTAATTCCAGCACTGTGGGAGGCCAAGGCAAGAGGATCCCTTGAGGCCAGGAGTTCAAGGCTACAGCGAGCTAGGATAGTGCCACTATACTCCAGCCTGGGTGACAGAGTGAGATCCTGTCTCTAAAAAATAAAAAAGCATGGCTATAGGCACTAAATGATCTCTTTTTCTCCTCCACACTCTTCAACTCCCAACCCTGCCAAAGCAGAACACTGATAATACAATGGAAAAAATGCAATATACTGCAATGGTTCTTAATTTTCATTCATTCTGTGAGTTTCTTAAAATCTCTAGAATGATGTTTATCCAAACACCAAGATAGAAAACAGAGGAAGAAGAGCAGGTTTGCCTGGAAATGTGAGTGAGATTGGGTAGAGAATTACCTTCATTTCCATTGCTTAAGGATAGCTGGATGAAAACTTCCTGTAGGCGTCTGGATACTAAGGTCAGACTTTGAAGACAAACTCGGGGGCTAGACTCAGAGAACTGTAGCGTATTAGCTCATAGACAGTAGTCAAAGCCATACTGAAATTATACAGACTGCCATAAAACAGTGTGGCCTAGTTGAAAGGGAAAGAATTTGGGCTCAGAAGTTCTGAGTTAAAGTCTAGATCCATCGCTTGTTAGCGATGTCCACGGTGAATAATTTAAATCTCCAGTCTCAGTTTCATAATCTGTGAAATGAAGAAAATACTCTGTCTCGGTGGTTGAAGAAAATACATCTACCATTCAAGGCTACTATGAGTATGGAATGAGAAAAACATTGGAAAGGCGTCTTATGAAGTCTAAACCACATATGAGTGATGGTTATCAGTAGCATTTTTAATGGACTATATGTTCTGTATTCAAAGTATAAACACTCAATCCTAAAATTTAAAGAAAAATAAATAAGTTAAAAAGTATGTAATAAACACTTACTATATTTACATTTTTGACCACAGTGTTCTGAACTTATTTTCTCTACGATAGCACCCAGGCAACAACAGGTTCTTAGAATCAACCACACCTTCATTTTGGCCTACAACAAAATGCATTTCCCTTGTTCACCCAAATGGGAGAAATATCCCTTGATGCATGTTTTTGTTGAGATCTGTTCCCCCAACTCCTGTTTTCTTCAGATAAAACAAAGGCTACAATCCCTAACCGAACCTTTATAGTACAAATCCTAGTATGTCCCTAGACTCTCAATAGCTTTTTTTATAGACATATAAAAATAGCAACCTAGCTTTCCACAATCATCTTTACTGCTATTAGTGAAAATACACAGTTATGATATATGCACGCACACAAGCATATTCCTGTCATCTTACGGAGCTAAGTCTTTATCACGGCAACGTGAGCACACATTTCATAACGCACATCACTTACATATCCCCCCAGGGGCTAACAGGCAGGGGCTTAGTTTTATCTTTGCTCCATTCCCTGCACAGTTAAGAGTCCCTTGGGTAGTATCTTCTCTGTGCTCAAGTTTGATATTCCTTAATGTTTACGACACCTGACCTAAAGCTCACTGGATTGAGATGCCCTCAAGGCGCTAATGCTGTCTTTATCTCTGTGCCCTAACACCTTGCCCACTCTGTGTTAGGCACTGCGCTCTTCACAAATGTTGAGTGAATTAATTTGGTCTGAATTAACAAGAAAAGTAAACTGCTTGCAATAAAAGATAATATAGAATCTCTTCTACACTAAAAGTCAGGGTAAATATGGATTCAGAACACAAACTAAATTTAACAAAGATTTCTATCTGTATCAAAATTAAAAGTGAGTATGGTATTTTGTAGAAGGAACAAAGGAAATAAGTACACCTTTCTACTGTAGACTTAACTGAAAAAGTCAGTGTTTTTCTCCCTGGGGGGACACTGTAAACTCAGTAGTCAGCATTCTGTTCCGTTGCCAGAAGCAAGAATTGGAAGCCATCATTCCAAGTCACCTTTAATAAAGCAGAAAAAATGTGATAATGTCTTGGCAATGTCAGTACACAAACGCTGACAACCTAAACTACATCTTCTGGCTTTAGGTGCTTATTAGCTGCACTGATGCACTTCACAGTTATAATGTTCATAAAAACAGGAGAACATTATTGTGGTTCTCAAATTCTCACATCAGCTTAGCTAATTCTGACTCATTATTGTAAGCAGTAGCAACAGATCGAGGGCAGTCTCTCAAGATTGGACAATCACATTCTACCCAGTTACAACCCTAGTGTTCTCTGGATGAATCTGTAAAGTAAATACATTTTACAATTCATTCATGTATCCATTCATTAATTCATTAAACAAATAAGCATTGGTTAACCATCTTCAATAGAGGCAATATGATCCATTAAAAAGAATATGAGTCAGAAAAGACTGGGTTTAAATCCTGGCTTTGCACTTCATTAACCCAATGATCTCACACAAAATACTTTGTCTCTCTCAGTACCTATTTCCTATCTTGTAAAAGGGGATATGGAAGAGGAATAATAAGATGATGTACATAAAATATTTGACCCAGTGCATGACACAGCTGGGTTTTTGTTTTCTTTCTCTTTCCTAGTTAGGCAGTGGACTATAAAGACTAATAAAATGTGTTTCTGACATTCAAAAACACCCATGGTGGGACACGTAGGACACCAATGAACTAATTAATATACAAGATGATATGTGATAAAATTTAAGCATGAACGTAGTACTATTATTAAGGAGCAGTATCTACTAACAGTGATCTTGACTAAAAGAGTTAAGGCAAAAATCACAAGGCAAGTAACCAGAATTGACCACAATTAAAAGAACAGACTTTCAGAGACAAGACACTAGAAATTATATAATTATGCTCTCAGATAAATCCATATTATAAAATGTCTGATATTAGTCATACATCCTCTGCTCAAATCTTTGAATATTTAGAGTGTTCAAAACAAAACAAAAAGGAGTTGCTTATTTAATAAAAGGAAAATTTCTTAACTTGATAATAAGACCCTATGTGATTCTTCCCCAACCTACCATACCAGGTTTTTTTGTTTTGTTTTATTTTTGTTTTTATTTTCTTTTTGAGACAGAGTCTCACTCTTTTGTCTGGGCTAGAGTGAGTGCCATGGCGTCAGCCTAGCTCACAGCAACCTCAAACTCCTGGGCTCAAATGATCCTCCTGCCTCAGTCTCCCGAGTAGCTGGGACTACAGGCATGCGCCACCATGCCCGGCTAACTTTTTCTATATATTTTTAGTTGTCCGATTACTTTCTTTCTATTTCTAGTAGAGACGGAGTCTCGCTCTTGCTCAGGCTGGTTTCGAACTCCTGAGCTCAAACAATCCGCCCGCCTCAGCCTCCCAGAGTGCTAGGATTACAGGCGTGAGCCACCGCGTCTGGCCTCCATATCAGGTTTTTGTTCTTCTCTTCCCCAATAGCAGTCAAACCAGATCAGTCTTGTTCTTTAAGAGTAATTTGTGTCTATCCACCTCTGAAACCTTATTCTAGCTGGTACCTCTGCCTCCATCTCTTAGGAGTCCATCTGCAATAAACCTTTCATGATTCCACTGAGAAATTACTTTTCTTTTTTCTTTCTTTGAACATCCAAAACATGTTGTGCCTCTTTTATGGCAATTCGTTTACAACTTGGCATGGTGCTTTGCAATATAATCACTTGATTACAAATTTTATCTTCTTCATTAGATTGCACACTCCTTTAAGTTTATTTGGTTTTATTTTTTTCACAGAGTAGTTATTCAATATACACTAACTGAAGATATTTTTAAATTTTAGAATAGAGAGTAATTAAATCAGTTAGAGTAAATTCAGTCTACTTTATTAAACATACAAGTTTAGAACTAGCAACTGATTAAACCACCACACTAAGGATATCTTTAACCAAGACATTTATCTAGAATCTAGATCACCATCAAAGCACCCAGAAGCAAAGTCAAAGGTTCTTACCCAACACATGTTACAGTCACACATTTACAAAGAGGGGTGAGGGGGAGAAGCTCCAACTAAACAATAGAAAAATCCAAAAATAAGAAATGACAGCTGCTCCAGATGCCAAGGAATCGTGAAAGAACTCCAGAAGTATGAAAAATCAGAGCAAAAGGACACCCCTAAAAGGGAATATCAGCTCACTATCAATAGACACCAACCAAAATGAAAATATTGAAATGACAGATAAAGAATTCCAAATATGTCTTGTAAGGAAGCTCAATGAAATCCAAGAGAAACTGGAAAACCAACTCAAAGAAACCAGAAAAAACAATTCAGGAAATGAATGAAAAATTAACATATTTAAAAAAACTAAACGGAACTTCTGGAAACGAAAAATTCATTTAAGGAAATACAAAATACAGTGGAAAGTTTTAAGAATTGACTAGTCCAGGCAGAAGAAAGAAATCTCAGAGCTTGAAAACAACTATTTCGAATGAACTGAGTCAGTCAAAAATAAAGAACAGGGAATTAAGAGGAATGAACAAATCCTACAAGAAATATGGGATTATGTAAAATGGCCAAATGTAAGAATCATAGTCATCCCTGAGGATGAAGAAGAAAATGCACAAGGGGTGGAAAACCTAATTGAGGAAATAACTGAGGAAAGCTTTCCTGGTGTTGCTGGAGATTTAGACATCGAAGTACAAGAAGCTCAACAAACACGTGGGAGATTCATTTCAAAGAGGCATTCACCAGGACACACGGTGATCAGACTGGACAACATCAATAGGAAAGAGAAACTCCTATAAGCCTGGGGATGAAAACATCAAGTAACTTAAACCCATCAGGCTAACTACAGACGTCTCAACTGAGACCTTTCAAGGCAGAAGAAACTGGGGACCATATTTTCACTTTCCTTAAACAGAACAGCTGCCATCCTAAAATTTTGTATCCTGCAAAACTAAATTTCTTATATGAAGGAGAAATAAAAACTTTCCTAGACAAGCAAACTCTGAGGAAATTTGTCAAGACCAGACCTGCCCTGCATGAAATACGCAGAACTGTGTTATACGTGGATTAGCACAATACATACCCCCTAGTGTAAAACCAACGAAAAGCAAAAGCTCAGAGCTCATATAAAACAATAGCGCAAGAGGTAAAACAAAGCAATGGGGATTACCTAACAGGATGAACAGAACAGCATGCCACATATAAATTCTATCAATCAACATGAACGGTCTGAATGCCCCCACTCAAGAAATATAGCCTGGCTGAATGGATGAAAAAATACAACCCAAGTATCTTCTGTGTTTCCAAGAAACACAAGCTAACTCACAAGGATTCATAGAGACTCAAGGTGAAGGAATGGAAAATAATATTCTTTGCAAATGGAAACCAAAAGAGAGCAGGTGTAGCCATTCTCATATCAGATAAAATTGATGTTAAATCAACAATAGTAAAGAAGGACAAAGATGGTCATCATATAATGGTAAAGGAAGCAATTAAACAAGAAGGCATAACAATCCTAAATATTTACACATCTAACATAAGAGCACCCAGATTCATAAAGCAAACCCTACTAGATCTAAGCAAAGAGATAAACAGCAGCATCATAATTGCCAGGGACTTCAATACCCAACTGATGAAATTGGACAGATCATCCAAGCAGAAAATAAATAAACACTGGACTTCAACAGGACCTTAGAACAAACAGGCCTAACAGACATTTACAGAACATTTTACCAAAAAACTACTGAATATATATTCTTCTCATTGGCACATGGAACATTCTCCAAGACTAATCATATTTTAGGCCACAAAACATGTCTCAACAAATTCAAAAAATAAAAATCATACCATGTGTCTTCTCAGACCACAGTGGAATAAAACTAGAAATCAACTCCTACAGAAATACTCAATTCTGTGGTTTTGTGTACAAAGTCATGGAAATTAAACATCATACTGCTGAATGATTAGTGGGTTGATAATGAAATTGAGATGGAGATCAAAGATTCCCTGAACTGAATGACAGAGGGGACAAAAGCAACCAGAAATCTATAGGATTAAGCAAAAGCAGTCACAAGGGGAAAATTCATAGTCTTAAATGCCTACATCAGAAAGACAGATCACAAATTAACAATCTAATGACATGTCTCGAGGAACTAGAAAAGGAAGAACAAACCAAACCCAAAGCCAGTAGAAGAAAAGAAATAACTAAAGTTAGAAGAGAATTAAATGAAATAGAAAAAAAAACGCAAAGGATCAATGAAACAAAAAGTTGGTTCTTTGAAAAGATAAACAAAATCGATAGACCTTCTGCTAGACTAACCTGCAATGGAAGAGAAAGTACTTAAATAAGCTCAATCAGAAATGAAAAAAGAAATATTACAAATGATACCACAGAAATACAAAATAGCATCTGTAAATACTATGAAAATCTCCACACATATAAATTCAAAAATGTACAGGCAATGGAAAAATTCCTAGAAATACACAACCTCCCAAGACTGAGTCAGGAAGAAATAGAATTGCTGAATAGATGAATATCAAGGATCAAGATTGAAGCAGTAATAAAAAATATTCCAACAATAAAAAGCCCTGGACCAGATGGATTTCCAGCCAAATTTTACCAGACCTACAAAGAAGGGCTGGTAACCATATTGCAGAAATTATTCCATAACATTGAGAAGGAAAGAATCCTCCCCAACTCATTCTACGAAGCTAGTATCATGTTAATGCCAAAGCAGGGAAAGGACACACACACACAAAAAACTGCAGACCAATATCTCTTATGAATATAAATGTAAAAGTCCTCAATAAAGTATGAGCAAACCAAATTCAATAGCACATCAAAAAAATAATCCACCATGACAAAGTGGGCTTCATCCAAGGGATACAAGAATGGTTCAACATATGTAAATCAATAAATATGATGCATCACATAAACAGAAGCAAAAACAAAGACCATATGATCATCTCAATAGATGCAGAAAAAACCTTTGATAAAATCCAGCACCCTTTCATGATAAAAACTCTTAAAAATTAGCAATAGAAGGAACATATCTCAAGATTATAAAAGCCATATATGACAAAGCCACAATCAACATCATACTGAATGGAGAAAAGTTCAAAGCATTTCCACTAAGAATCGGAACAAGACAAGTATGCCCACTGTCACCATTTCTATTCAATATAGTGCTAGAAGTCCTAGCCGGAACAATCAGGCAAGAGAAACTATCACTTTTTGCTTATCACATAATCTTATATCTAGAAAACTCCAAAGACTCAACCAGGAGACTTCTGGAATTAATAAATAAATTCAGCAAAGTCTCAGGTTACAAAATCAATGTACACAAATCAGTAGCATTCTTATACACCAATAACAGCCAAGCTGAGAGTCAAATCAAAGACTCAATACCATTCACAATAGCTACAAAGAAAATAACCTACCTGGGAATACACTTAACCAAGGAGGTGAATGATCTCTTCAAAGTAGACTACAAAACACTGAGGAAAGTAATAGCAGACAACACAAACAAATGGAAAAATATATCCTGTTCAAGGATCAGTAGAATTAATACTGTTAAAATGTCTATACTATACTAACCAAAGTGATTTACAGATTCAATGCAATTCCCATCAAAATACCAATGTCATATTTCACAGACCTATAAAAAATGATTCTATACTTCATTTGGAACCAGAGAAGAGCCCAAATAACCAAAACAATCTTAAGCAAAAAGAACAAATTGGGAGGCATCACATTACCAGACTTCAAACTATACTGCAAGAATATAGTAACCAAAACAGCATGGTATTGGCACAAAAATAGAGACACAGACCAATGGAACAGAACAGACCCCAGATATAAAAGTATCCACATACAGCCAACTGATCTTTGACAAAGCAGACAGAAATATACACTAGGGAAAAGAATCCCTATTCAACAAACAGTGCAGGGAAAATTGGATAGCCATATGCAGAAGAATGAAACAGGATCTCTCATTATTCACAAAAATTAATTCAAGATGGATAAAATACTTAAATGTAAGGTATGAAACCACAAGCTCTCTAGAAGAAAATGTTGGAAAAGCTCTTCTAGATATTGGCCGAGGCAAAGAATTTATGAAGAAAACCCCAATGGCAATCACAGCAACAAGAAAAATAAATAAATAAATTGGATTTGATTACATTAAAAAGCTTCTGCACAGCTAGGGAAATAACTAACAGGCAAATAGACAATTTACAGAATAGGAGAAAATATTTGCAAGCTATACATGTGATAAAGGGCTAATAACCAAAATTTACAAAGAACTCAAGCAAATCAGCAAGAAAAGAATAACCCCATTAAGAAGTACGCAAAAACATGAAAGAGGCTTTCAAAAAAAGATAGAAAAATAGACAATAAACATGTGAAAAAAATGGTCAATGTCACTAAACATCTGGAAAATGCAAATTAAAACCACAATGAGATATCACCTTACTGCAGTTAGAATGGCTTTTATTGAAAAGTCCAAGAAGAACAGATGCTGGCGTGGATGCAGAGAAAAGGAATGCACTATGATGGGACTGCAAATTAGGCAACCTCTTTGGAAAACAGCATGAAGATTCCTTAAAGAACTAAAAGTATACCTTCCATTGGGTCCAGAAATCCCACTACTGGGTATTTATACAAAGGAAAATAAATTATTTTATCAAAAAGACACCTGCATTCAAATGTTTATTACAGCACAATTCACAATTGCAAAGATGTGGAATCAACCCAAATGCCCATCAATTCAGGAGTGGATTAACAAAATGCGGTTATATGTATACTATGGAATAGTACACAGTCATGCGTGAGTAAGCGTCCTGCACGTGCGCTTTCCCACCTTCCCGTGTGAAAACAGGAACGTGCCCGCCAGTGACCAGTGAAGGCCGGTTTCTAAACTCCGCCGTCACCTGCAGTCTTAACTTCCCCGCAGCCTTCTCCAGGCCATCTGCCAGGGAGTTGGTGGGGAGCTATCCTTACCCGAGAACACTGCTTGTTCAGTTACGAATCTCTCTCTCCCAGTTCCATTCCTTGAGGGTATGAGCAAAAAACCTCATAACAGATGCTGGCTAAAGAAAGGCCAGGGTCTCCGCAGCATCCATAACATAGGTCCCTTCGCACCACTGCCAGTCAGTGCTGGCTGTGTTCACGGAACCTAAATTATCACTTGCTCAGCCCTGCTGCACCTCAAGGGGACTGGCTGGACTGCAAATCCCAATGGGCTGGGACACTGCTGCCGAATTCAATCCCCGCATCTGCGCCGGTGCCTGCCTTGACAGACAGTTCTCGCTGCTTTGTGTTTCAGATAACTTTTAAAGTACCTGGTTCCTAAACTACACTGACTATTTTCGATCAGTGTCCTTCTCCATTATATATATATATCCCTATATATGCACATATACATATGAAGACACACAGATAATGACCTTGTGCAAGATAATTTTTCTCTCAAAGTACTCACTTCCTATATAGACGGTGTGTGTGTGTATAGCTACATATACGTACACACATTCATCAATCAAATAACTCTCTAGTACTTGTCATACACAATAATCTATATTCAGAAATAATATTTCTCTAGCACTCTAGAATCAAAGTTCAAATCTGGCCTGGGGCTGGCACGTGCTGGTCTGATGTATCCAAAAGCATCCCCTAAACTTCTCTCCCCGACAACAGTTAAGTATCTTATCTACACATCAGGACTACAGCAAGACATATCGACGATGAGTACAATATCTGACTATTCCACGAAGACAGTGGAAGGACGGTGTCCACAGCTTCTGCTTACAACTTGGGGTCAAAGCAAAGAGCCACGGTTCTGCCGTATGATGATAAAATGGTCTCAGCTTATTTCTAGTCAAGCCACTTTACTAAAAGACTACAATCCACTACCGTAAAATATGTGTCCTATACATCATTCAGCAATATCTTTGCTATTAATACGTTGAAAAATCTGTGTAATGAGATGCATAAAAAGGACAAGTAGAAAGCGTTACTTTCTATATGCAACGTCCGAAACAAAAGAGTCCCCTTTCATCGTGACTGTAAAAGTATTCTGCAGAGACGGACCAATGTAATTTTCTATCCCACAATCTTTCCAGTTCCCTTGGGTGCCTAGTGTCATCCTAGCTCTGAGTTATGTATTAAGGTCACATGATTTTTTTTTAAAAAAAGAATAAAGACAATAGATGGGACTCAGTATAAAAAGTGAAGTTTTTTGCTTCAAGTGGCTCTCCTTTGCTGCTTGTTTCTAGGGATTGCTCTGTGCTACTCAGCACACATCTACCTACTTATTCATCTCAGTTCATCGATGATGTGATGTCCGCAAACTTCTTTATGGCTAGGCCCTGTTATCAGTGAGTTTCCTTAATGGTGAAGCTCTCTATTACCTAAGCAGAAAAACTCAGTACCACCTTCAAGCTCTGCTTGGTCCATGACATTCATATGTGGAGTGTCATAAGTTTTACTTTCAACAAACTGCAAGAAATATGCATAAATACAATTTTCTGAAGCCTACGTTCAATTTCAGCAACCCAAAGGGGCTGCAGAAAACGCTAAACTGTAACACAATGTGCAAAGATGTGATTTTTTTTCTTCAAATTCTATGTAATACATATATATGTCTATACATGTATACATACATATATAACATGTATGTATTAAGAAATAGATGGTGGTTGACCAATGAGAATTGCACGTTGTTTTTCCAAGAGTTTTCTATAATTATATTGGATATTTTATAACTTCTAAAAATTTACTTTGAAAAGATTCTCATAAATCTCCCAGAGAAGTTTTAGGGGCCCAGCCTCAAATACCATTTGCCTGAACTAATTATGCAGAAGGATTTGCTTACAGCAGTTTCCAGCCCTGGCTGCACATTAGATTCACCTGGGGAGCTTTCAAAACTATTAATTAGCAAAATATCTGACACACAGTAGCTAATCAATAAAAGGAAATTTCTTTCTCTATTTCCCCTTCCAGCCTATATCCAATCCCATATTTCCTAAAATGCCTACAGAGTATAATCTGACATCTCACTAGCATCTTACTCAGTAGACCCCAGAGTTTCCTACAAACATGTTTCCCTTTCTGTGCTCAGACCAAATGAGTTGCCTAGGGTTTCCGCTTTACTTATGTGATATTTCATATCTATTTCCTCCTGACATTCCCTCTCGCTTAGTGCGATGGTCTCAAACTGTCTCCCAACTTTAATCCCACAACCGCCCACACTGCAACCTGGGTGACCTCCCCACAGTGCAGGTGTGATCACGTCTCTCCCAGTGCCACCTGTTCAAGTTCACACTCCTTGGCTCCTCAGAGGCCCCCTACCAGCAGGGGATCTCCTTATCTTTGTAACTTTATCTCCATGTTCCTCCTTTCTGGAACGCTATATTCCAGGCAAACAGAATCAGACAGAATATTCAAAATAGGTGACTTCTCCCATCTTTCTCATCCCTATTTCTGTGTCAATCTCCGGTGCTGCTTTAGCTTTCCCATCTCCTGTTCTCTCCACCAGAAGTGTGCATCCCCATGTGAGCTGTACTTTCCTATGGCCCTTGCTACTTATGTACATGTGGGATGTTTTAGTATAGAGAATACTTATATAATTGGTTAAAAAAAAGAGTCATCAAGGACCACTGTGTGATTTATTCCAGGGCTTGCCTTTCTCTCTTGGTTATGTCTACATTTGTGGATTCTCTTCTTAAACTATACTACCCTGAAACACCCAATGGACAGCCACCATGGTATTCTTTAGATACCACTATATAGTCATCTTCACAACTGAATATATATCTTCCATAACAGTTCATTGAGTAAGAGCAAAATATAATTTCAAAAGTAAAAGTTAGAAATATCTAAATACTTAAAGCTAACACAACTTAAAAACTATCATTAAACATCAAACTAAAATTACGTGTCTTAATGAAAACCAGCGGCATGAAGTTTGGTGTGCTATGCAGCATAGAAATGCATCCAGTAGTAAGTCCTGTTCAGACTCAGTCTATGTTTTTGTATTTTCTCAGAACCGAAATACGAAATCTAGACACACTCTAGGAGGAAATGACATGTGGGAAGCCAGCCTATTTAACTTGAGATCAACCGGCCTATAGAGTATGTACACAGCTCTCCTGTAAAGAGGTGAAAAAAGATTTCAAATGCATTGTCCTCAGCATGAAGGACATTTACAACCAGATGAAGCTGGTTGTTTTTAGTCACTTTCCTCCACTGGGAAGAAGGTACATTAAAAAGATCTGTCTATTTCAGTGTACACATGTCCGGTAACATGGATGTTATTTACTGATAAAAATCACATGATGGCAATTTTAAAACAGAGTTTGTCCTGTCAGTCAAATTAGAGAGTCAGGACATCCTCTCCAAGTGATTATCGTCTGGGTCGCTGCATGGCGGCCTGCCAGGTCAATTACCATGGGGCTGGGAGAATACAGGAAGACGGATCGGCTTAACTGTCAACAGGAGCATCAGTAAAATAGAAACCTAGGGACATATGAACACAGTGACCAATCACTGAAAAGTGTGGCTTTGGCCAGAGCTGCAACATGTATTTATATTGAGTCTTTCTACATGTAAGGATTTTTTTATTAACAAGAATGGATATATATAGGACATTTTAAAATAATATTTGTACCTTTATTTCTGGAGAAAAATGTTTTTCAGAGGAAAATTAGGATTTTATAATTTTCCTCTCATTTAGAAAATTAGACACATAGGCAAATTGGTATTTGGAAAATTGGCCAAAAATAATTCATAATTGTTTATGTCCCTGATTCATCAATTTACCTTTTATTTTTCCTTTATCAAGACTGATTTCAGTTTTAAATTCTCCATGTCATTTCTCTCCTCTCTACTGCATCTACAGCTTCTTTGTCTAAAGGAAAACAGCATCACTTGGAGGATCTGTATAGCACAGACTCCCTAAGACCAGGGACACCCCTTTGTTTTATAGTCAGATTCCAGGAGCCTCACCGAAACACATTAAACATCAGACTTACTGAAAAAAAAAATACAGACTGCTTGACTCACAGCTTAATTGCTTGTGAACTAGGTTTTGATAGTCCTCCAGTAACAGAAGAAAATCTCTGTCAACATTTCACTAGAGAAAATACTGGGCTGCTAACATTGAATTTTACAGGTATGCAAAATTTAATGGTAATTAGTTAGCTCTCAAACTAAACAGTGAAAGATTATTAAGACACATGCAAAAGATGTAAATTAACACTAAAATATCAGAAATACTACCATCATAATTTCCCACCTGGGGAGTTGTTTCTTAAAAAAATCTGTGGGAAATTTAAATAAATTTAAATAAATTCTAGAACACTATTAATGTTCATTACAACCCCAATAATATAGGTAGGCAAGATATAACCCTAGAAAAGGTGCCCAAAGCTGAAACAATTTAAGTCAAGTCAGTTTGCCCAAACTAATATTATATTAGGAGATTATTAACTAATACTTAAAGAAATAAAAAATAAACATAATATTTATCCATCTCTATGTATTATTTGTATAGACATCACATAAAAAATTTAAAACGACCAAAATCAGTGAGCCAGTGACTTAATAACAAATTACACAAGTAAAAAATAGTAATAAAATCTATAAAATTAAAAATGGAAGACTCTAGAAATTCTGGACATATCTGTCCAGATGTCTGTCACTATCATGCACACTATATAGAGAACAATCTCTAAAGTTGTTGATATCTATGTGTCTAAACCTTTCACTATTTTAATGTCATAATAGCTATAAATTACAATCCAAAATAAATGGGAAGTGTAGGATTAGAATCAAAAATCTTCAGAAATCCTTAAATCAATCTCACAACTCTGCATAATGGAGGACTCTCTTCCCTGCTATTCCCTGGGAATGAAAAATAAAATCTTAAGCCCCCAGACAGAGTGAAATGAACTCCTAATGGCAAAAGGGACTCCAGCAAACTTTGAAACTAAATTCCTGGGCTCTGACAGGCAAGAGATCAGCCATGTCTCAGTATTGCCCCCCACCCTTAGCTAACTGGTACCAGACTTTCTTTTCTAAGAGTCAAACAGAAAACAGTGCCTAAAAAACAAAGACTGTAACACCCGTCTGCTGCCTTCAATGGACTCCCCACCCCTGCGGCCCGACCCCCCTCCCTTATCACAGTTTCCACAGGACAGCTGACCAGCCTTACCAGGCACTCCTGCCTGCTAAGTGACCACCGGCCACGGGCGGGCTCTGGCCGCTTTATAAAGACTGAGCACCAAGTGCCTTTGTGCCCTGTGCTTCACCTTTTGACTACAGAACCTAATTTTACTGCATTTTAATAAGTCTCCACCTCAAAGTGAACACGGGGATTGATGCAACGGTTATGTTTGCTCACCACACATGCACGTAACCTCCCCCCTTGAATATTCATAGCTCCTCCTGTAGTCTACTAAACATGTGTGTCTAGCTGACCGCCATATGCATACATTTCTCCCCCACCCCTTCTTCCCAGACTGCTCACTTCTTTCCTTCCCCTTTTCCCTCTGAGGCCCCACCTCTGCCTCTAATCTCTTCAGGAATCTCCATTCCCCAGCCCAATCCCAAATCCAGATAGCCTTTGTTCTCCTACATTTTTCTAAAGTCTGTTCCTCTAAGTTTCTTCCCTACCCAGTCAGCCAGTCAGCTCAGCAAAACAAAAAGATCTTCCTCAGAACCAGCCCTTATTATTAGGTAGAGGAAGAAAGAATCACGTAATATTTGTAATTATTTGGATCCCGTCATACTTCAACTAACCCAGCCTAAGATCGTTGTTTTACAACTTATAGCTCTGGCCAACACTGAGCTTGTGGTCAATGAGTCGTAGAACTTCCATTATCTTAACTCCTGTCCAGGCAAACAGAGCATCCTCTGTCCTGTCACGTTTTTCACATGTCATGTTTTTAAAAGCTATTATTAAAAAAATCTTTAATTTCATCCCCGGTAAGTCCAATTTCAGTTTCACTTCATCATTGCAGCTTGTCACAATCATTCATTTTTGATTCTGTTATCTCTTGTACTAGTTCCCCTTTCTGGAGCTGTACCTTCTGTGACTGTGGATGTCTTCTCTGTTTTTATAAGAATCACGGACAAAAATGTTGACGAGAGATTGACCAAGGAAAAGGTTTTGTTGTATTCATAAATACACAGGGGCATCTGAAATATGTACATGATTGATGCATGACCACATAAGTACAGACACCCATAAAAGAACACAACTCTGAGGACAAACAGAGATGCCAGGTAATGTCACTGCACTGAGTATAATCATCTACAGAACTCCCACACAAACAAAACTGTGATGCAAAATCATGTCATTTAGGAACTTAGAAATGCTAATAGCTTAGAATTAAATAGCAATTCTAAGGGACGGCTGGGAGAGGATGGATGTTTATGTTATTTAATTGACAATAAAAGTTATCTTAATTATACAGTACAGTAGACTAGAAAAGCTTTGTTTGAAATCACACACTTTTAGTGACAACAGAAGCAAAGTTATAGGTGTTAAAATTTCAGCCATCTCAGTGCATTTCCCTTATCTGATAATTAGAGATTATATTTTTCTTTGTTGTCTTCTCACTTTTAGTGTATTCACAAAATGTTTTCTCCTATGCTAGCTCAAATTCATTTTAAAACCTGAATTGTCCTGGTGTGCCAGTGCCAGCCTCAAGTTGTTAAGAAGAGATATTGGTCTTGATTTCTACAGACTGCTGGCATCAGAGTTTGCTCCATTTCCCTGAAAAGGCGAAAAAGGACTGGGATTTTCAGTGGCACAAGGAAGCTGCTTATCAGAGCAGCCCTGGCTAAACATACTTGCCCATTTCCCATTGCGTGTTTGGCTATTTAGATTTTAAGTGTGCTTGATATAGGGATCACATCACCCTTTTTATATGTAAGGAAAACATTCCCAGTGATAATTATGTTCATGTTATGCTAACACAGAAAATTTGAAAAAATTGTAACATCTATCACTCGAAGGCAATTAATGTCAGATGACAGTGAAATAATTAATTTTGAATTAATCACAGATTATATCACTTTGTTCTCTTCAACTTTATAAACACATTTGGTAAGTATAACGTACCAGAGGAAATATTATTAATAATAGAGAAAAGAAGTCTAAAATTTTCTCCTCAGAATTAGTAGTGTGAGAACAGAAGGACAGATGTGGGCAATTAGCAAATGAATCTGGTGCTTGAAGACTGAAGAATTTCGGGTATGTAACAGATGAACTGGTTCAGGGTTGTTACCAGAGGTTTGAAGTCTAAATAGAATTTAAGAGTGACTACATTGCCCATTCATCAGCGTGAGTTATCTTCCACAGCACACAAGTAGCAGCAGTTTCTTAGTTATCTCAATTTTAAAAAAAAAAGTTTAAAAAGTAATATCTAGCCAAAAGCAATTACCATGTAAAAGCATATACAGTTTTGATCCTAAAATTAGGCCAAGGAAAATTTAGCCATTTAAAACACACCATTTCTTACGTTAATTTGATGTCCTCTTTCATCTAACACAGGCAAAATATGTGCCTAATTGAAATATAGTGAATGTAAGTGTCAAATTAAAAAAAAAAGGCACTGATTAGGAAAACATCGCTTTTCCCTTGATCCTGGCTTTTCTCTCACATGCCTCTGTTTGCATTATTCACAGGTTTTTCATCAGAGTTTTATTTCATTGGATTAATGATAAACATTTTCCATTTGTTTCTATCAAGGGGCTTGCTATTCTATTATTGCTCAGTGCTTTGCGTGTCTCAATATGACAAATGCCAAACATATGCCAATCAAAACATTCGACTGGTAGCATATGCTGAATTTCCCAGATGCTAGAGTTCAATCAGGAACTTTTTGGTTTAATAAGTCTTCCCTATTATGTTTCTGGTACACATCATTACAGAATTTTTTCCCATCTTCTTCAAAGAACTAGAACAAACCAAAAGAACAAAACAAAACCATGATCAATCTTCTCTGTTCGTAATCTGTCTGTCACCTAACAAAATTAGTTACGCTGGCAGCATTTACTGACAGCACTGCAGCGTTTACTAAGACTTTTCTCATGCTACAGCCGAATTTTATCAAAGACAAAAATAACAATATTTTACATCCATATAGTTATTTATATTAATACTGTTTATTTCAAAGGACTTTCAGAACTTTTTACCTAACTGGATATTTACAAAAACCCTTTAATTGAAGTCGGCAGGAATTATTTGTCCCACTTAATAGAGGAGATAAATGAAGACCAGAGAAATTAAGGGCCTTCCAAAGTCACAGTTAGTTATTAATAGGGCCAAGACCAGATCAGAGCTAGCCTTGAACCTCACACGCAGTGGTCCCCTACCATTCCTCATTAGGACATCAAGTTAACAAGGATTGAAATGTTGTCAGCCCCCTCCCATGACTGAAAGGCCGCATCTACTAACTGTCTGATTGATGGTTTTATTAACATTCAGAAAAATGTGAATGCATATTTAGGTCTCTGCTATGTTCCCTGAGCAGATATCATACCTCAACAGCAAACATACTGATTACTCTTAAATCTGCACCCAAGAATAGGAATTTCCCTATAAATGGTAATTATATCTCTGGAAAAAAAACTGACATTCAAATAATGCTTCTTTTTTTTGTAAATACTAGTTAAGTGGATTCTAATACAATCCACAGAGAGATTAATACAATGGGCCATTTCCTTTAGGAAAACAGCTGGTATTCCTATTTAAGCTAAAAGACATTTTAATTTGAAAGCTATTTGAGCTTTAGCTGTAATGAGCTCAGGTGCAAATTTCTCAATGAATAAGGCTAATAATAATGATTCAAAATTTCAAAAAGACCAGGAGCTATTTCATAGGTTATTTCATGTGGCAATCATCTCAGGTTAAATAATATGACATTTTAAAAACAGCATTAGGTAAATAGCTCTCAGGCGATTTCACTGGTCCTCTCGCTCTCATCTTGCTAACTAAGAAAAGTAAATGGGATTACTCCACAAGAAGTAATTCTCTGTTCTTTGAGATGAAGAGATTTCCCATCAAATCGTCCCATATGAAGTTGTTATGGGCCCAATGTTTATGTTCCCCCAAAATGTTTATGTTGAAATCCTTACCCCCAAGGTGATGGGCTTAGGGGATGGGGTCCTTGGGAAGTGATTCCTGCGTGGAGAACCTTTGGCCTTGCGGCCACATGTGGCCTTCTGGATCCTTGAGGGCAGCCTTTTGACTGGATCCAAAGTTCACACAACGAATCTTTTTAATAAAAGGGTTTGTTCTGTGAAGCTTGGATTCAGTCAAGGGGCTGCACTTGGGGATCTGTAGGGCCACAGAGCTCTCATGAGGGATTGGTACCCTATACAAGAGATCTCAGAGAGCGAGCTGGTCCTCTTCCCTCACTGCGAGGACAGAACCAGAAGACGACAGCCTGCAACCCGGAAGAGGGCCCTTTCCAGAACCTGCACATGCTGACATCGGACTTCCAGCCTAACTTCCAGCCTCCAGAGTATGAGGAATAAATTTCTGATGTTATAAGCCATCCAATCCACGGTAATTTGTTATCGTAGCCCAAACTGACTAAAACAGAGGTTTCCATGAAATTTTGAGAAATAGAAAAAAGCTTGATACTTCTGATACTGGTTATCATTTCTCAGATATAATAAAAATTATATAAATAGTACTCTCCACATGTTATCTTTGGACAAACTGATGTACTCATACAATTTTGTATTTATTTATTTAACTTTCATTACTATCAGTCTCTACTCAATTTTATAAAGATGAATAAAACCAGAGCCCTGCCCTTGAGTAGATAACAGCCTGGCTGGGATGTAGAAGGATGTGAAACTAACAGTAATATAATGTGATAATTTCCTTAATAGGGATTAATATAAAACAGAAAAGGAGCACAGAGAACAGTGAGACTAAATTCGTCTCACCATTTGTCTGATGTTTCACAGAGCTGGTAAAATTTCAGTTGATGGTCCCCAATAATGCCATCTTCACAAATAAAGAAAGAGTAATATGTAGGTAGCTTAAGGGTACTCAGATTGTCAAGGTAGGAGAAAGGATAAAATAAGAACTATCATAATATATAATATGTAGTTAACAAAGTATTATAAAGTATCATCAGTATCAGTATCACAGTAAGTATCACATCACATCAGTATCACAGTAAGATCAGCCTCTAGGTAGAATGAAGTCTGTCTTGGGCTGTATTCCCTACAAGCAGACTCTAAGTCAAAGTGACTTATCAGTAAGTGTTCTGCTAAGGGAAAGATGAACAGGAAGTCCAGGGCTGGACAGGGAAGGGAAGTAAGGCCAACAAGGGTGTATCATCAGGCAAACTCTTGTGGAGGGTTACTTTGACTCATTCCCACAAGAGAACTCTGGAGACACTCAATGTTGTCCCGACTAGATAAGGGATGGAATGAGAGGAGTGGAGACAGGAGCTGGAGTAAACATTTCCACCCTGGTAAGTCACTGGTTAAAGACTGCCTAGGAGATATATTAAGACTTCCTAGACAAGGCTGAGCTCTACCTCTACTTTATCTCTACTTGGTAAAGTTTCTGAGAAGTATAGCATCTGTTACAGGGTCCACTGCAGGAGAGTTAACTCTAGAATCCATTTTATTAATATCTAAGTATATGTTAGATTTTTAAAAATTTGTTTTAATTTCAGAATATTATGAAGGTACGAATATTTTGGTTACATGAGTTGCTTTTGTATAGTTTGAATCAAAGTTATAAGTGTGTCTGTCACCCAGATAGTGTGCATTGTACCTGTTAGGTGTGTATTTACCCATCTCTACCTCTCCCTCCCACCTGCCTGATTTTCATTGAATTTTACTACCATATGTGCACATCTGTGTTGATCAATTAATTCCCATTTAGTAGTGAACACATGCAGTGTTTGTTTTTCCATTCTTGAGATATTTCACTTGGAAGAATGGTCTCCAGTTCCATCCAGATTGTTATAAAAGGTATTAGTTCACCATGTTTTTTAGGGCTAATACTCCATGGTATACATGGAGTATTATCACGTTTTATTAATCCACTCATGTATTGATGGGTACTTGGGTTGTTTCTACATCTTTGCAACTGTGAATTGTGCTGCTATAAACATTCAAATACAAGTGTCTTTTTGACAAAATGTCTCTTTTTTTTTTTCCCCCTTGGGTAAATACCCAGTAGTGGCACTATTGGAGTGAAATGACAGATGAAGAATTTCGAATATGGATTGCAAGGAAGCTCAATGAAATATAAGAGAAAATAGAAACCAAACACAAAGAAACCACAAAAACAATGCAGGAAATGAATGAAACATTCACTAAAGAAATAGAATTATTGACAAAAAATCAAACAGAACATCTGGAAATGAAAAATTCATTCAAGGAAATAAAAACACAATGGAAACCCTTATGAATAGCCTATATCAGGCAGAAGAAAGAATCTCAGAGCTTGAAGACAACACCTTTGTGTTAAACAAGTCAGTCAAAGAGAAAGAACTGAAAAATAAGAGGAATGAACAAAGTCTACAAGAAATATGAGATTATGTAAAGAGGCCTAACATAAGACTAATGAGCATTCTGATGGTGAAAAAGAAAATGCACAAGGGTTGGAAAACCCATTTGAGGAAATAAATAAGGAAAATTTCCCTGGCCTTGCTAGAAATCTAGATATCCAGGTAAAAGAAGCTCAAAGGACCCCTGGGAGACTCGTTGCAAAGAGGCAATTGCCACAACATATAGTCATCAGACTGGCCAAAGTAAACATGAAAGAGCCACTCCTACGAGCCGTAAGGTGAAAGTATCAAATAACTTAGAAGGGAAAGCCCATCAAACTAACTGCAGACTTCTCAACTGAGAACTTACAAGCCAGAAGCAACTAGGGATCCATTCTCAGTCTTCTCCAACAGAATAATGGTCAGCCTAGAATTCTGTATCCTGAAAAACTAAATGTCTTATATGAGGGAGAAATAAAGACCTTCTAAGACAAGCAAACACTGAGGGAATTTGTCAAGACCAGACCTTTGAGTACTTCCTATAGGAAGTTATCCATTATACATGGGTAATTACAACAGTCACCCACTGGTGTAAAATCGCCCAAAAGCCAAAGTTCAGAGCCCATGTACCATAACGGCTCAAGTGGTAAAACAAAGCAATAAAATTCTACTCAACAGGATGAACAAAAATCTACCCCACTTATCAATTATTTCAATAAATGTGAATGTATTCAACACCACATTCAAGAGACATAGGCTGGCTGAATGGTTTAAAAATATATAAGCTGAATGTCTGCTGTCTCCAGGAAACATATCCAAGCCACAAGGACTCATTCAGACTCAAGGTCAAGGAATGGAAAACAATATTCCAGGCAAATGGAAACCAAAAGAAAGCTGGCGTAGCCATTCTCATATCAGATAAACTTCAAATCAGCAAAGTAAAGAAAGACAAAGACGGTCATTATATAATGGTGAAGGGAACAATTCAGCAAGAAGACATAACAATCCTAAATACTTATACACCTAACACAGGTGCCCAGGCTCTGGATTCACACAGATCCCCTGGGACCCACTGGGCCCCTGTGGCTCCTGCAGTCTAGGCTGGAGTTGGGAAATGTCTGTGTGGGAATAAGCAAGATGAAACAGGAGGAGTTGAAGCCCCTTGGGAAAGACAAGGGTGCACAGTGGGTAGAGAAGCAATATGGCACCTGCCATCCTGGCTCAGGTCTGTTGGGGTGGGAAATGCCCCAGTGGGGCTGGGAGCCTGGTGCCCTGTCCATAAGAAGCTTCCAGCTCACTGGCAGCAGCCTCTGGGCTCATGTGGGCAGAAAATCTCTCCAGCAGCTCAGGAACCCACGAACTGTCAGAGATCTAAGAGAGGAAGAAACAAACCACTCCACCTACCTTCTCACTAGACTCCAAGCCTCTCAGAGATTGATCTTTGCTGATACCTTGTCCCTTTGTGTTCTGCTCTGCAATTTCTTCCTATGGAGTCTCCTGAAGGTTCTGGCACCCTTTCTTCAGACCCACATCCCATCTATGTTCGTCTGTTTGATCGTTTTGTCTCTTTCATCCAAAACTTCTTCTTCTTACTGAGATGCTCTGGTAGCTGGTTGTCCTGGTCAGCCGTGCTGCTACCTTTAATATTACAATCTAAGTATACATTAGATTTTAAACAGAAGGCTTCAAGCCTCTGGTGCATATGCAACAACATCAGGCCATATTTGAGTTCTTACAAAGATGCATAAAGAAGATATGGTTTCAGAGGTTTTCTAGAGAGTGGAAAGGCTTTCCTGCATGTCATGGTGTGACAGGTCAAGCAGCCAAGCGGAATGGCATTGCTGATGAAGTTGACTTCAGGCCTTGGACAGAAGGCAGAAGACTATTGCCAGGGAGGCCTCAGGTTAGCTGGTCTCGTAGCCACTTGGCAAATATCTAGGATAAAACTGAGAGGATATTATATGGGAACAAGCCTGATGGCAAATTCTCTTATGTAAGCAATTTCAAGATTCTTCTTATCATCTCCTTTAATGATCTTGCGCTCTGATGCTTGTAACGGGCATTAGTAAATGTTCTCTCTTCAATGTAGTCTGTGGGACACACATAGAGATGAGATTCTATTAAGAGTTAGGTCTCCAGGTGAAACAATCCGGATAGCAAATTTGATAGAGAATGTGCACATGGGCACACAAATTACAAAACTACATACTAATTCTCCCAGGTACAAACATCACTAAAATCAGACCAATGTCTTAACACTAAATCCAATTTCCAGTCTATAAGAAACTGAGATGCTAAATGGAATTTAAGCAAGTTTTTTAGAGCATTAAAAACTTACAGAATAAGAGCAAAAAAGAATATCATGTACAAAAGAAAAATGAGAATAATGCTTTTTTTTTCTAAATATACACTTACTTGGAGATTTTCGTTGTTCTTACAAAATCATTATAGGTCTTCCTGATTATAAAAATAAAGTCTCATTGCAAACTTTTTACTGAAGTACAACCATATGTAGAAATGTACACAATTCATAAGCGTATGGTCCAGTTTTGATAAAGTAAAGAAACCTATGTTATGTAAGAACTACTCAAAAGATGATCCAGTTTTTGTAGAGGGAAGAGGAAGTTCACGTGAAAAGTTCTGGCTAGTCATTGTAACATGTATTTGTGAGCTATGTGAAGAAATGGACCATTTCTTCTCTGTTATTTTCTAAAATCCTTGAGAATTTCATTTGTTGTGAAGACTGACAGATTGTTGTTCATTCATTTAACAATTATTAATGCTTACTATGGTGCCCAGAAGTGGGTGTGTAGTAATGGAACTCAGAGTCTAGAGGAAGATACAGTTAATACAGAATGAAATATACAAAGTGTTAATTATAAAATATCAAATGCTCGGAAGGAAATAAAAATGATGCAATAGTTAAGAATAACAGAGTATCTTATCTAGAAAGAATGTTTACAGAAGTAAATTAGAGACGAGAGTTAGATAGAAACTTGAGTAAAAAGAACCCAGCCATGGGAAAAGAGAAGGAAAGCATACTCCAAACAAAAAGAATAGCCTGAACAAAGCACCCGAGCCTGTCTTGGGTTACACAAACTAAAAATTAGGTGACCAGGCAGCAGTAGCCATCGGCAAGAGTTGGAGAACAAAGACAGAGGCCAGGCCATGCGTGGCTATGCAGGTCAAAGGTCTGATTTAAAGTGCTAAGTGCAAGGTAGGGGAAATAAAGGGTTTTTAGCAGGGAAGTGAAGGGACCAATTTACGCTTTAATAAGATTACCTTGAGCACTATATTAGTGGGGCCAGGAGAGAAAGCAAGGTGCCAGCAAGTTATCACAGTAACACAGGCAATAGAAGCTGTACTCTGAAGGTAAACTGACCATTTTGTGGATGGACTGGATGTGGGAGTATGGGAGGAGGGCAGAATAAAAAATCAATGAAGTTTTTTATGTTAGTAATTATGTAGAATGGGGTGTCATTTACTCAGATGAAGAAGATTCATGGAGAAATCGGTTTCCATGGAAAAAGCAAGAGTTTAGTTTTGAACATATTAAGTTTCAGATGTTTGAGAAACAACCACATGGAGTTAGTTGTCAAGTAAGTTATTTGGATAAATGAGACAGGAGCACAGAGAGGAGAGCCAAGCTGGAGATACAAATTTGGGAGTTATTAGCATATAGACGGTTTTTAAAGCCATGGGAATACAGTGCAAAGAGAAGATAAACAGACCCAGTACCGAGCTATGAGGAACCTCAACATTTAAAAGTTGTTCAGATTCAAGCCAGAGAAGGCAGCTAAGCAGGATCACATAAATAGGAGGAAAACCAGATCTCGAAAGCCAAGCAAGGAAGTGTTTCAACAAGGAGGAGATGATCAACAGTGCCAAATGCTAGTGAGAGGTTAAGCAAGATAAGGGGAAAGAAGCATCTAATGAGGCCTGGCAACACCTGAAGTTACTAGAGATGTTGATGAGGGTTTGGGTGAGTAAGAGTGAATGGAAAGCAAGAAACGCACAAGAGGTGGAGAAGTTAGTGGGGGCCAGGGAAGGTCTTTAAAGGGGGCATGCTATTATAAGACGATGTGCATGATGGAAAGAGAGAAAGATTCAGGAGAGGGGGAACTAACTAACCGATAAGCAAAAAGGTGGGGTCCGGAGCAGGTATGGAGGCCTTGGCATCTGAGAGTAGGAGAAAGGATCTTTTTTTCTCACGAAATGGGTGGAAAGAAAGAGTGAGTGCTTGGTGTCATCTTCTTAAATTCAGTAAAATATAGGCAAAGTGATCAGCCAAAAGGAAAGAGGTAGAGAAGGGTGGGAGGAGTATGACGCCTAAGAACCAAGGAAAAGTGGTTCTTATGAAAAGTGGGAGCTCACACTTCGGGAATCTTGGTGGTCACAAGAAGTGACAGATGTCCAAGACAGAACAGAAAGGCACCATCTCCACTTTATGAGTATAATGAGAGTGCTACTGCGCATAATAGAGAAACTGCCTATGTTGCCAGCACACAAGATGGGACAACAGAAAACTGAAGAATTCCTTTTGCCCAAGGTGAACATCTTGAATTAGACTCTAGTTTGGGAGAATTTTGTAGGCCTTTAAAATTAATAGTGAAGTGTGACTGTCACACTGAATCTCATATATTCTGACTGGACCAGCTGCTATAATACCCCATCCTGTAGTCATCGCTGCTTGGTGGTTGAACAAATACGCTGGAACTGGAGGGCCCCGTCCTTTCTGAGTGCCACAAGCTTCCCTGCGTCTGGCCCAATCACCATCGCCCCCAGGGCACTTTGCTGCACCGCACTGGGGGAGCCAAGATGACCTCTGCAGGAATCAGCATCTCCACCAGCTGTCCAGGTGTCAATCCCGCCTGTAAGAGGCACTGAGTGGCGGTGCTGTTTAATAAGAGCATCTTTTTCAACACAGGACTTCTGACCCCCTCAAAAGTGCCACAGCACAAGCCTTTACCAAAGTTTTCTCCTGTTATGTGAGTATCAATTCAGGAGGTAACGTGGAATCAGATCTTGAAGGAAGCCTAAAAGGAGCAAAATTTGTAATTATTGCCCAGTTACCTTATAAAAAAATGAAGTTTTCACTCTCAGGCACAATCACCAGAATGAAAATCTATATATCTATACACAAGCATCTAAATATATTCTTTTAAATATACTCTTTAGATTGTTGCTCCTTGTTACAAAGGTTTTATGTGGTGACTTGATGACTAAAAATCTCTCTTCTTTATTGTGAATGTTACGCCATCATCTTTACTAACAAGTTTATTATGTGGAAGCTCAGAGAAAATGTCATTTATGTTACAGCCTTCATTATTTCACACTGTTCTGGATTTCTCCACATTATTTTATATATTTTCATTGATTTTTAACCAAATGATTTCATTTTCCTATTTTTAAATACTAATGAAATCCTCAGTTGAAAAATATGTAATTTGCAACTTTTCTACTTTAAAAAGCCATTCGATAAGTTATATGAACATTTTGAAGCTCCAACAGTTTTGTGTTACCTGGAAACTCACTACAAAGGGAATGAAAAATACTAATATTATTAATATATTTGTAAATAATGTATATGACACAGACTATGACAAGCCGTCAAGCTGATTTGCGGGGAAATATTTTTGTTCAATCAAAACTTTAAAAAAACACATGGATACACGCAGGCTTCCCCAGCTCCTCCCATCCCATCCAGGAAGACGGGCTGAGTTATACCGCAGGCTCACCTCACCCCAGGAACAGAGATCCATCCACGAGGGAAATGAGAAGCATTTCTCAAGAAAGCTGATGGTCACTTGGGCAAAGCCCTGACTTACCCCAGCCGAGGCACTCCCTTTGCTGCTGGTAAAGGGAAAACCTTGTCTCTTAAAGTCCCACCAGGGTTACATAACGAGCAGTGGCCATTGCAAAGCTTAAACATATAAACTATACGTTTTTATGTCTTCTCCCAAACATTAGCAATTATTTTTAAAAACATCTCCACTGTGCCTCAGCTTCTTATTCCTTACCAATACTACTTACAAATAAGCCACATGTATCCTAGCTGCCCCTTGTTAACAGAGATGGAAATTAAAAGGAGGCTAATACTTTCTCATATATGAGAAAGGAAAGTTACGGAATGAAAACAATGTCTCTAAGAATCTAAGTATGTCAAACAACCGTGACTCAGTTTGTAATCATGACTAACTTCTCTAGCCTCAGCTTTCCTCTACGTATCTGCAGAGCAGATTAACTCACAGAGACCAGAGTAGTAAGTTGGTAATGTTACAGTCGTTTTAACCTAAAAACCACCAACCTAGCAAAGTCAGACCCCAAAAGACCTCCTGCTTCCTGCTTTACTGGGAAAGTAGAGGTCACTGGTCAGGAACAATCCCCTTCTCTGCCACTCCCAGTTGACCTCCCTCAGCACCAGAAGGGGGCACCTTCCCTTCTGCTCGAGTAGAAGAGAAATCCTCCTGCCATTCAGCCTTCATCCTGGCACCTTCACTTAGGATCTTGTCCTCCATTACATCCTTTACAAATTATCTCATCTGTCCCATACGTGCCTTTGAAAGTCCACGCGGGTTTCAAAGAAGGCCTTCAGTGTGTCATGCTAAAAAAGTTCAATTTTCTAGGAAAATCTATGTCCTGAATTATTATTTACTATGATTTCCTGCATAATGTTAAATAACTCAGTTTTTACTCTACATGCTTACATACTACTGCAGAAAAATCACTTTACACATATGAAAAAGAATCTATGGCTACAGAAAACATATCCAAAACTTACACCAGATTTAAAACTAAAATCTGACATCAACTGGCTTTGTTATCCAGGATAAGCCACTTTACCTCCTTTTGCTTCAGTTTTGTTAGCTGTAGAATGAAGATAACAGAATGACACACTTGTCAAAGCATTCAAATTACTATCCTCATTGGTCATGTGGAGAGAGACATTTTCAACTGTGTCACTAGAGAGAGTGATTGAAACATCTTTGTGGGGGGAAATAATCATTTTTACAGTATTTGTGGCACTAGAGTATTTCTTTCAGAGTGTCCTTACTTAACTACAAAATGTTCTACCTGGGAAATAAAAGTATTAGTATTATCAATTGTTTTGAAAAAAAGCATTAAAGGAATCTTACTAGGTCTTTCAGTAAAATCAATCTGGAAACTGTGACTTATAATATGCATTATACAGACATATATTATCTATCCATTCCTTCAAAAAGATTCATGGAATATCTACCATGTTCCAGTGGCCGTGCGACTGTCCTCACAAAACTACGTGTAACCTGCATTTAGCGCCCTTCCATTTGCTCCCAAGTAAATCTCCTTCGCATTTGTAATATCTGTATGTCAATTCCTCTTCATTAATAAAGCTATTCACATTCAATAAAAGGCACCAGAAATGTTTCATTGAAATTCTAATTGTCAGACATAAATACAGATTATCTAAAAATTTGTCCTTTAAATGCCCACATTTCTCAAAATCATCCCTGTTAATTTTATTTATAATTATATTTTTCACCTTCTGGATGCTCCACTTTCCATTTTCAGAATGGTATTAAAAGAAAAACATGCACAAAACTGTGTGTGTATATAAATATACATATATGATTAAAACTATGTGTTATAAAAAAGGTGTGTATGTATACATGTATGTATGTGCCAAAAATGGTCTCGGAGGGCTCATAAGTTATCTCTTAGGGATGAATATGTGATATTTATTATCATTTTTCAATATTCTAGTTTTTATATGTATTTAAAGAAAGAACATGAATATTTCTCAAAATAAAAATAACAATACATTTTTATATTATGTCTTTGTTCTGAGGATAATATATTTAGGAAAATACATAGAATAAGAAAGGAATACAACCATGGAAAAGGGAGAAGTCAGTTTTAAATTATAAAACCTGATCACATATTCTATTTGTTCATCATTTAGAATATTTTTTTCAAATGGTTTCAATATAATAAAGCCTTAAATGTTTTGCTCTAAGCATTCTTGATTTGATTTTTCACACATAGTATATTTTAAGGGCTGTTCATTTGATTGCATTTGGTTCATTTAAACTCATCTCATCAAAATGCAAAATTTCTAAGAGCTATTTTATCTTCTAAAAAAAAACATTTAAGTCTAGCTTGTGTCCTATTTTTCTTAGAAAAAGGAAAACAAATTTTACCAAAAGTAAATGAACTTAAGCTCCAAAAGTTCAAGGTTGACACAAAAGTAACTTAAACATTATGAGATGGAAAAGTACCCGGCCTTCAATTCTTACTCAAAAAGTATATCCACCCACACATGAGTCCAGTCAGCATTCTACAGAACACTTTGAACCAACTTTTCCTGTCTTTCAAAACCTCACATTATGTAGTCTTTAACAGAGCAAATGAATGGCGAGCCTTCTCCTAGGAAGCAGGAACCAAGGCCTATCACCACCACCCCGCTCCTCCAGTCCTGTAACTTCAATTCCATCAAGTCTGTCACTTAGTTTGAAGAGTGACATTAAAAACACTGATTACCTAGAATGACCTTTCAAATCTGTTGTCTGCCACACTCAGCAAATACTCAGTTCTCCTTCAAGATCCAATTTAATCATCTCTTCTCTAAAGAGTCCTAATCACTGTAGTAGAGGATGAGCCAACTTCTTCCTTTGGCAAAATCTACACACACAAATTCACACACACACATACACACACACACACACACAATTATTTGGCTTATATTGTAATTATCTGTTCATATGTCTTTCTTTTCTATCTGACTTTAAGCTCCTTATAGTATGCCATACCTTATTTGACTATATATACCCACTACCTCCCTCAGATAGGTAATAGCCCATAACATAGTCTCCATATGGGTTTGCTGAATGGATTAAATATTACCTTTCAGGAAAATTATCTTTATTTTTAGATAATTTCTCCAGTATAATATAGTTCCTTTTAACATCTATTCAAATATACATGAGGTATGCTAAATAAAGAGTTTGAGGTTAATATAACAGTCAGTTAGAAGACACTGTATTTCCAGAAACAGGGAACTATCATTATCAGATAGTGCTTTGAAAGTTTGGGAATAACATCAAGGAGGGACCAGAAATTGGAAGCAATTAGTTATTACCAAATCTAACCTGGGGTAACAAGGTCTTATAGTAGGATGGTGACAAGGACAAACAGAGAAAAAAAGAAAATCTGTAGGATGTCCCACAATAGCAGGCAAGAAAAGGTTTTCTGGAACCCATCTGGGTCTGAGAAGGTCCATGGTATTGTGTTAGGAAATAAATCAAGTGGAGTAATGAGGGGAAGACCCCTTTGCACAGAAATCTGTTGGCCGTACTGTTCATATTCAAGGCACACAAATAGCAAAGAGATAGGCACAGCATCTCAGCAAGCTGATAAACCTGAGACTCGGATCAGTACGACCTCTGCAGTAGTCTCCTGAGGGCTTCCTGAGGGCAGTGCCTTTCCTATTTTTTCAGATATTCCTCTCCCGTGTCCCCCAAATCTAAAACACATATTACTCAGTAGTATGTACTAAAAAAATACAATGGAATGTCAAGGATCCTTGCTGAACTGAGAAAATATTAATATTCCATGCTTCTTGGGTACAAGGATGGAGTCAATGCCAGAAACTGCTCTTCAGAGAGAGAAAGCCAAAAATGCCATAGCAGGTTCAATGAGGGTGTCATCACTAAGTTAAGATGCTGTCAGAAGGCTAATAAAAAGATTAAATATATTAAAAAGAGAACTGAGACTAATATAAATTTGATTTCCTTTCCCCAAAAGAATACCAAGCATCTGAGACATGAGAGGTTAACTGAAGGGCAAAAGAGATGGTTAGATTCATTCATAAGTGATTTCCTTTTTGAGGAGAGATTTTGAAAGATTATTTAACTTAGAATGAACAGTAAAATGTTCAAGGTAGTTATATGCTAATTAATGAAAAAGTAGAAATGGATATTAAGTGCCTAACTCACCAGTGTCATGGTCCAACAAGAAAAGAAAACTAATTTCTAATTTTCCTGTGGAACAACTTCATAAAAAATTTGTAGATCTTCATCTACAAAGATAATTATTAAATTTAGATTTTAAGAAGTTTCCCCAACTAATAGATTTGGGTAAAGTAAAGGAAATTAGCTTAACTGAACTATCTGCACATTTTCACCCAATTTATTTTTAGAAAATAGTTATGAGAGCGCTGGTCAAAATTGGGATGTCAAAGTAGACCTGAAAGACCCAAAACAGGGAGAGGAAATCATGTCTCCTCGGTGTTAAGCAGATGACCTAATTCACAAAGGGTTGTAAAAGCAAACAATTTAGAAACAGATTTAGATAAAATTTGAATTGTTTATTCCCAAATGAAGAGTGCTAACCACTATAGTCAAGTCATTTTCATTCCCTGTGGTTAAGTCTCTTATCTGTAAAACATAAATAAACATAAATCTCTTTGATAACATTATTAAGCATTTCACACATTACATATCAATCCGAGACAAGGGCACGGAAGCAGAGAACTCCAAGTTATGTATGCAAAAGATGCCTTGTAAGAGGAAGTCCTGTCCTTCTACAAAGTTCTGACTGCTGTATAGGTCTTAAAACTTGTAAAAATAAGCTGTAAATATTTTTAAATGGAAAACAAAATATATTCGAATAAAAATGTATGTTTATGTGACTTCATACACATGAAAGCTGAATAAATTCTCTGTGTCATCTGGTTATTCTAGTTTCAGAAGTTAAGAATCCTGAGAATAAAACACCCCAATTATGGTCCCTGCATTCTTGTTTTCTCATGGTTTATTGTGTGATATAGATAGCCTATGGGTCTCTGAAACAAAAGACATTGAGTTATGAATAGAAATCCCCTTCTAGGATGAAGTTCAAGTTCAAATTTGCATGACAATATCTCCAGTGCTTTATTACTCTTAAAACCAAAGCTACCAAGCTTTTATACTCAGTTCTCATTGCATTTTAATTAATAGAGTACAAGTCTGATGGTTAAACAGTTTGTTTTCATCTTAAGCTTTTGAATCCCACATAAGACTTACCACAGTGTTGGGCACTCAGTGGGTCTCCAAAAACTTATTGGTTGTTTCATAAATAGTATCTTAGATGTTTATAAACAATAAAATATGATATTGCATTCAGCAGCAAGGAAAATAATCCTTTAAGTTTTTATTTTGCTAGCTATATGCAAAGATAATAGCTATGAAAATGTGACTGCTTTGGTTTGAATGTTTGTGCCCTCCAAAACTCTAAAACTCGTGTTGAAATTTGGTTGCCATTGTGGCAGTGTTAGGCAGTAGGACCTCTGCCTAGGTGATAGGGTGAGATTAATGCCATTATTAAAGGGCGAGTTTGGCCCTCTTTGGCTCTTGGCCCTTTGGCCTTCTGCCAAAGATCCAGCATCCTCCCTTGTGGAGGATGCAGCATACAAGGTGCCAACTTGGAAGAAGAGAATGGCCTCGCCAGACACCCAACCTGCTGGCACCTTGACCTTAGAATTCCCAGCCTCCAGAACTGTGAGCCAATAAATTTCTGTTCTTTGTAAATTACCCAGTCTGTAGTATTCTGTTATAGTAGCACAAAGCACGCTAAGACAGTAACCATCCTACGTGGTAAAAGCTAGATAAAAGATTAGGGTTTAGAATCAGCTTCTGAAGTAACCAACAAGGATAGAGATAAAATGATAAGACTGAAAGGAAATCTTTATGAATTACTGCTTCCTAGTTTCCTAGTCCCTAGAATCCCTTTTTCTCCCATAAACAAATAAACAAAAACTCCACCTATGAATATGGTGTTTCATATCCGAAAGAACTGTTAGTGGGAGAACAAGGATATTCCTGAATGCTTTCCTTAAATGATATAATTGTTTTTCACTGACAAATCCAACAATTATTCCTGAGATTGATGTGCTGATTTAGTGATGCTCTATCACTCACAATCTCTGTTCATTCTTTCCCTCTCCCAGACGGCAGCCACTCTAGAGAGTCATCCCTCTCTGAATGCAGCAAGACTCATAAACTCTCTGTGAGCACAATTAAGGACTTCCACCATTCAAATGACAACAGTTACCAATTAAACAAGTTATCCTATAAAGAAAAAATTTAAACATAAAAATAAAACAACCCCCAGAAAAGCCATATAAACATAAACCCACCTTCGATCCTGTGAAATTGTTAGAAATCTCTACTGTCTTATTAAAATACTTAGAGTTTTAATGTAGTTTTGTTGCTAACACTGACTATATTTACCAGAGAACACAGAACACTGTATATAAAACATTATCTGATATAACTTTAAAGTACTTCTTAATTAACATGGGGGGAAATCTGTTATTGGTGAATAAACAAAGTAAATTGCTTAGCCTAGCAGTCTGTGGATTCAGAAAAATTAAGATTCCTACCTTGGCCCTAAAAAGAGTTTAAACATAGCTGCTACTGACAAGAACAGAGTATTTGAATGTCTAACCAGGAAAAACAATCTGAATAATGCCCCTTGCTCCTGAATCTAGGAGTCAGAAAGTGAATTACAAGTAAAAAATTTAATTAATTTATGTTTGAATATCATGAATTTCAGCTCTGTAAATGATTAAGAATAAAAAAGTCAGCCATTATAACAAATTTTAGGCATTTAGCATGAAAGTGTTTTTGGAAATATTGTCAAAGTTGTTCAACTTAACTTTTCAAGACCTAGTCAATAAATATATTTCTTAATCTGTACAGGAAACTATGTTTTATTTTTATCAGATAATGATTATATAACCACTTTTAGCCAAGAGGGTACTCTAAACTAAAATTAATATTCAGTCACAGCAAACATTTCAACAAAGAAAACTGTGTGATTGTTGGAGCCATATCCTCCACTGACAGACTCGCTTCTCTGACACATCACATTACTCCAATCACCAGTTGGTTGCATCTAGTTCTTTGGTATAATTCAGACCAATTCCCATACTTCCCCAAATTCTCGGGCTCCATTCATTTATTCCAAGGATATTTACTCAAAGCCTCCCAAGAATCATGCAGGGCATGGGTGTTTACAAACTTATTTTCTTTTTCTTTTTTAAAAATTGTATTTTTAATTGATAAACAATAATCATATGTATTTATGGGACATGATGTGATGTTTCAATACATGTATACATTGTGGAATAATCAAATTAGACTAATTATCATAACCATCACCTCACATACTTGTCACTTCTTTTTGGTGAAAACATTTAAAATCCATGCTTTTAGCAACTTTGAAGTACACACTAACTATAGTCAACATGCTGTTCAATAGATCACCAGAACTTATTTCTCCTGTCTGACACTTTGTATCTTTTGACCAACATTTCCCCTTTCCCCGTCCATCCATCCATTCCCCAATTCTCCCAAAACTCTGTTTTTATTTCCACAGATTTAGGGGGTACAAATGTTTTTCTGTTACATGGATGAATTGCATAGTGGTGAAGTCTAGGCTTTTGGTGTACTTGTCACGTGGATAGTGTACACTGTACAACCCTCCTTCCCCTTCCATCCTCCCCCTTCAAGTCTCCAGTGTCTATGATGTCATTCTGTATGATGATGCATACTCATGGCTTAGCTCCCACTTGTAAGTGAAAACATGTAGTATTTGGTTTTCCATTCCTGAGTTACTTCACTTAGATAATGGCCTCCAGTTCCATAAAAGTTGCTGCAAAAGACATTATTTCATTCTTTTTTATGGCTGAGTAGTAATCCATGGTATATACATACCACATTTTCTTTATCCACTCATCAACTGACGGGCACTTAGGCTGATTCCATATCTTTGCAGTTGTGAATTGTGCTGCAATAAACATACGAGTACAGGTGTCTTTTTTGATAAAATGACTTCTTTTCCTTTGGCTAAATACCCAGTAGTGGGATTTCTGGATCCAATGGTAGACCTACTTTTAGTTCTTTGAGAAATATCCACACTGTTTGCCATAGAGGTTGTACTAATTGACTAGGGCTGGGCACAGGACCCACAAACACCACTACGAACTTATTTTTCAAATCTGTCAGAATTCTATTATTCTCTATTAGCGATTATTTAAGTGTGTAGATATGAATGATAATAAGATAGAACAATTAATGCTCAATCAATGTTAGCAATTACTTTTGTTGTCATGTTCCAAGGACAATACACTGAGCATTTCATAGCTTTATGTTATTTAATTAACACATCAACCTTGTAATCTCAGTATCAATATCATCTCCAATATTACAAAAGTGTAAGCTGGGTTCAGACAGGTTAAATAACTACCTCAATGTCACATAGGCACCAAATGGAAGAGCCAAGATTCACCCTAATTAGCATGACTACCCACTGGGTAATGACAACAAAGTTGTATTTAAGTTCAGGAGGCAAAGTTAAAAAGATATGCTTTTGGAGAATGTCATAATAATGCAAAGTATCACCCTAGTAATTATGTGATAAAGAATTATAGGTAACTAGATTTGAAAACATCATGATATTGACATCTCAGAAGTTATTGATTTTTAATAATTAGCATAAAAAGATGTTTTTCTTTCAAAATTGCAATATATTGTGCTAATGTAATCTGAGAGAAACCATTATAATGTTCTGTTATGACTGTCAGAAATCTGTTTTTTTATGTTCCTGAAGGGGGCAAGGGTATACTGTGAACACCACTGACTGGGGAATGTTATCAGCCCATTGCCAGATTCTGGTTGGTAAGGGAGTGTCCTGGGAGTCTCAGAGGAGAAAGAGTCCCTGTGTGATCCTTTCCAACATGATTATAAGTTAAAGTCACAGCTTAGGAGACTTGAAATACACCACGAGCGGCTGTAAGCCAGGTCTTAATTTGACAGCTTTTGCATCCAATATCAAGAGGCAAACAGCATTTCTAATCAAGTAAATCAGTGACTTTTTATGTGAAACAGAAGAGAAGCTCTGTAAAAGTAAGATGTGCTCGAGGGACACACACACAAAAACACACAAAGAGAGAGACAGAGAGAAAATAAATTAAGTAAAAAGATACGTGAAATGTTAAAGCTTACAATGAAGAGAACTCTTCTTGATAATTTATAGAACTCAGTTCAGCTCAACGAACACTGAGTGCCTTGCGTGTGTGGCAGGCACCGTGGCGGGCCCTCGTAATGCAGACACAATGCTGATGTCAATGCTCTACTACTCTAACACAAGGTAACTTGTGCAGTTAAAACAACCATGTCCAAGTGGAAGAAGGGTGTGTTTTATTCATTTTGCTATTCTCATAAAGAGGTACATTTTAATAAACATTTAATTAAAAATTTTAATTAAAACATAAAGTAAGCATACAGTAGCATTCATTAAACCCCGGGGTTACTGTTCTCACGGACATCAACACTAGCATCATTTGTTTACTTGATGGCAACTATTGACAACTATTTACAACGGAAGCACAGAGTCTCAAGATCAAATGGTGGCCCTTCCCCCTTACAGAACAATGACAATATACTAATGACAATCATAGTAAATATTGCATAATATTATTATGACACAAAGAATAGATTAATCTGATAATTATTATATATGTGTATGTGATTAAGTATAACCATTATGGATTATCAATTATGTTACAGTGACTTATCTTTAAAGATTTCAGAATAAACCTACCTGATAATTACAAAATGATATTCCTCCCAGAGAGCACAAAAGACAGTAATCTTGACTAGCAAATGAAACCCTTACTCATTAAAATTATCATGCAGAAAAAAAGAGAGAAGAATCACAATTGTGTTGTAAGGAGATAAAACATTTTCTCATAACTTGGCTCTCAATACCACAAATAAATAGAAATGTTCAATTTCCTTTGGGTAAAAAGTTACATATCAACATGAATTTATTTGAATGAAATGAGTTTTGCTTCAAGAAAGGCCAAGTGATATTCTTGACTTGGAACATGAATAAGACAACAACCTAAGGTAAAGGATTGGAAATTTCCTTCGTAAGGACTAGGATGATTGGAAGGTACTACTCTTCACATTAACAACAACAACAAAATAGCAAGCAATATTAAAAAAAATAACTGAGTTTCCCAGAAAAATGGGAATTTTATGACATTCTGCAGATAAGTGGAGACTGGACCTAGGCAGTGTTCCTGTGCTCCATCCCTCCCACTTCACCTTACTAGAGCCGAGCTTGTTTTCCATTAGCAGTAACACACAGTCCCGTAAAGAAAGCTTCTGGGTGGCACTTTGCGTGTGGTGGGTGCTCAGTAAGTTGCAGCTGTCATTATTGTCACTAAGAGTGTGGACCACAGGAAGAACTGGTCACCATCCTCTCACAGACTGCCCTCCAGTACCAGCCACTCTCTTCTCCCTACAAAGTGTCCACCTCTGGTCACTCTGGTTCATCTATCTTATCCTGTTATGCCCCAGTTGAAATTCTGGGATTTTAACAAACTGTATGACTCGAAGTTTTCATTTTATTACAAATTTTAGTGTTCTCTATATAGTCCCTTAAGCCATAAGGCAACATAAACAGGATACCCTTGGAGATATTTCATGCAGGGTCATATCCATGCAGATTTAAAAAATACCACCACTATAATATTTTGTTTTCTTCTCTATTCTTTCATTATAAATCTCTTATAATCTCTCTTTCTCTCTCTCTCTCTCTCAAATACAAAATTTCAGAAGAAAATAAAAAAAAAATTGATGGCCCTTACTATCCATAAACAAAAACAGGTTAGCATTTTATTTTCTTTTCCCCCAGTGTTTTTCTTCTTCATTCGTGCTTCTGGGAAAAGTACGGATAGCAATTGCATGTTTAAAACAGCTATACTCATAAGGTAAGTACATTTTTTTTTTGTCTTGCCTTTTTAAAGTTTAACTTTTCTAATACTTAATACATATATTTATTAACTTTAAAAATACTTATGTTAATACATATAATAAAGTATTTTTTCTGTGTTTCAAATTATTTTCAATACATTCAAAGCAGATATTTTATGGTGTGACTGCATAACAGTGAATGTAGCTCTAAGACTTCCCAGATCCCCATAAGAGCAAGAATATATATTAAAAGGAAAAATAAACTTAGGCTTATTGCTGGCATTTGCATTTGTATTTAATACTTTCAGTCATTACTAGAAATTTGCTCTTGTTACTCTTTTTGTTTTATTACATTAAAACCTGAAAGGTCATTATGAACACATACTGACACATTGGTTATTTGGCTGTTTATATTTTTGTTTCCATCACAGTAATATTGGACTTTGTATTGCCATCTCCAACAGCATCTAGCATAGTACTTTATACATAGTAGGCATTAAGTAAACACTTTTAAATTTGGACTCGGAGAGATTTCAATAACTCATTAGAGATTAAACAATCTGTGAATGAAATACCAAGTAAATATATTAGTTACTTTCTGCCTTGATAAAGTTTTCACATAACAAGATGTGTATGCATACATGTAAGTGTGTGTGAGTTTATCTCCAAAAATCCCAGATGTCTTCATTTTAGAGTTATCATCTTTCTTGGATTTTCCTTTAAAATAAAATTTATACTTTTTTTCATTAGCGAAGTAATAAATGCTTATGAGGGAATTACTCATACATACAGACAAAAAAGACCTTTTCATTGCTCATGTCTAACAGTGATATATTTTAGGACTGATATTAACTTTCTGAAACCATAAAATTGCAATTCAGATTATTTTTCAAAAAGAAAACAAAATATCTGAGATAAAATGTTAAAATACCTGCTGATCAATCTACTAAATGAAAAGCGAAAGTAATGATCTTAATTCCAGCTTTATGTCAACCTTAATCTATCTGTATAGTTAGCCACCTTTCTTTTTTTATTAAGAAAGTGAACCAATAAAGAAGAAAACAAGTGGCTAGTACACCGCATTTCAAAGCATCCATTGATCTTTCAGCTTCCTTGCCACTTTCCATCTGAATCTTCTGTCCACCAGTCCTGAACGGGATTACAACCTCAATCAGTTTCACTGAAGCACACATCACAAATAGATACCTGGCTCCAGCCTTAATGAAGAGTAATGAAAACAGTGAAGGCCACAATGAAACCCATAAGAAACACTGACATAACCTACAGACTGATCAAGCTTTAATCAGTGCTCTGGATAACTTTTTTATTATGAGTGAATTGGTGGAAAAAACAACACCATGAACCAGTACAGATGTCACATGTCACTTGGCAGCACATCTTGTGGGCACAAGAGAGCCTGATGATGATCATTCTGGCAATGCGGGAATGCCAAACCCCATGGATTACCTATTCTGTCTCACGTAAACTAGCTTCTCAGTGTAGGAGCTACCCTAGTTCCAGAGTCACCAGGTTTGATGATATCTTAGACACGGGAGATCATGGTAACTGGGGGGGCACTTTTCTGAATACAACGTGGGCCAGAACCTTGAATGGTGTGGTCCTCAGCATCAGGCTATACTTAAGATTTTCTATCAGGCTGAGACTAGGCTACCAACTCCAAATGGTTGTTAGGAAATCATTACAAACAGCTTCAAATTCAAGGACAGAGGCAAGGGACAGAGATAGGTAAACGTAGCTAGGAATATACTTATAGAATAATGCAATTATTTTTTGAGTTTCAGATCAGAACTCTGTTTTTCTTTACAGCACAATTTAAATGCTAGATATGATTATTTCTCTTTTTAAAGTGTTTAAAAATGTTTATTGATACATAATAATTATTCATATTTATGGGGCACATGTGATACTTTTTGTACATGCATAGAATATGTGATGATCAAGTCAGGGTATTTAGAATATCCATCACCTCAAGTAGTTAAGAATGATGCAATTTTTAAGATTATGAAGACAAAAATGATGGAAAGGAACATTTAATTGGCTTCATGTTTATTTCTTCCATGTACCTTGAAAATTTTTAATACTAAATATCACCTAAGATATAAGTTTTTTTCCCACAATCAACAAGATGGGTGAGAAGGGGTTTACCTTGAGGTATTTAATAGATTAAGAATTTAAGTTAAAATTTAGTTAAACTAATTTAGCAACAATTTAAAATATTTCTGTAATGAAGGATAACAATTTTGATGATTATACAAGAAGTGTGAAATACATAAGTACTCAATTCCCTTTGTAGTAATAATCAAAATTAGTGATGTTTTTGACTCACATCTAATTTAGATCTACTGAACTGCCACAAAAAAACTGTTTTAGTTATGTTAAAAAAAGACATAATAGAAGAAAGAAGATGTGATTCCAATAATAGGAAATATTTGTATACAGTTTCACAGTTTACAAGGGGTCTTCACAACTAGGATCTCATTTAATCATAACAGCTCTGTAGAATTGGTAGATTATTATCCTCAGTGGACATATTTATCCATGTATTCATTTTTTATGTATAGTTGTTTTAGGGCTACCTCTTGTGGCAACTAGTTCAGATTCTGCTCCATAATGACTACTTAGTTCATTATTCATGTTTTGGTTCCTCTGGGATTTTTTTACAGTTGAATATTATGCTGATAATCATGTTGGCCCAAGAGAGACATCATTTGAAAATTTAAAGAACTGCTCATAATCTACCTGCTTACTTATCATCTGCCTATTTCCAAACACCAGAGCTTCAGAATCTATAAGGACTAAAATAGACACAACCAAAAGAAGTGTGATTTACTTTCTGTCCTAGAGATTAGATAGCCACAAATTGGATATGTGGTTATTTGACGGGGAAATAAAACCAAGCAAGTACCTTGGTTCTCTTCAACCCTAATACACAGCTTTATGTACATGTCAACAAAAATTTTTAAATATGCAAAAGAATTAAAAGAGTAGGACATAAAAAGAGAGAACCTCAACGTTAATTTTAAAATATACTTTAAGAAGAAAATTAGTCTATGCACTGTAAAAGCTCTAAGAGGATGAAATGTAACGCAATCTCAGAAGGTATGCTAAAGATGTTAAAAAATCAGCTAACATATCACCATTACAAAACCCGCAAGACATAACCTTTAAATCCTCTGAACAATCAGAGATGTGTAAGGCAGGGACAATTTACAGAAACACACCAAGAGGAACTGTGACAACTGGGCTGAGGAGGGAGAAGTGCTGGTGGACACGACTTCAGCTACAGCATGTGGAAAGCAGTTACATAAAACACAGAAATGAGGGTTAAGTACAAGACCACGATGCAAGAATGCAAACAGGAAGTCAGAAAAGCCCACAGGCAAGTACAACCAGCAAAACTATCAAGGGCAAATGTGTATCTTTTCAGAACCACTAGTTGCATGTGAAAGAAAAAGGAAAATTTTAAGGTCGCTAATCAATGACAAGTGAAATAAATAAACAGATCATACCCAGTTAAATGGCATGTTTATTTTATACTTTAAAAAAAAAAAGCCTAAGCAGCATTTGGTGGAATGTTGCATATCTGGGAAACAATGTAGCAATAATGAACACGATCCTGTCAAACTTATAAACTTTATTTATAGATTCCTCATGCGACATTATGGCACCTTCTGTTTATTAATGAAACCTCACAACACAGTTTCATTGAGTTTGGCAAACGGACTACTTTGTTTAAGGGACCAGATCCCTGTCTTCAAGTAGCTTACTGACGTCTAGACGTATAAATAGACAATGAGGCTGGAAAGGGCTGTGCACCAGAGCCCAGTAAGCCAAAGGGAAGGGCAAATGGCTCAACCTCAAGGGCGGTCACACCCAAAGGAAACCCCAGAGTCAAAACAGAGCCAGGAGCTGCAGAGACAAGAATAGCTTTTAGCACAAAAAAAAAAAGAAAAGAAAAAGGAAAGTTTTTGTAGATACTCAAAACAACTAATGCCAATTTCATTAATTTTGTTTCTAGATCATTTATCCTAGAATAATCAAATCATTAAAACACTCCTTTGGAAGAGTAGTCTTCAACATTTTTTCTCAAATTCTTCATAAAAGAATTTTCAGAAAATTGCATGCCTTTGTTACATTTTAAGTAGACATCAACACTTTTTTATCTTAAATGTAAATAATTATAAATAATTTAGTTTTGATGTACTGTGAAGACTGAAAATTCAAAATAAACTTGTTACAATCTTTGAAATATATCCAATATCATAATGATATGATTCTATTATTCATTTTAAAACTACATGAACAAGTTCCTTTTTAACATTTGGAAATTTTATAGCCTTCCTGTTTCTCTTTGAAGTTTACTTCTTCTACTGGATTTTATTCTAATGCAATATATTTTTATGCTTCAAAATCTTTCACTGAGCACTCTACATCCATCTCTGCAACAAAAATATGTATGATTCACATGGTGACCAAGTAACATAAACCCGTTCATTAACTAGATCACTTACGGGAATTTAGAATACATAAAATTAACATGTCATCCAAGTTTACTGTTAGTTATAAAATGTCTACATCCTCAAATTGTTCCTGTGAAATTACTTTTAAAGGGATAGTGGTCCAAGCCTGAAATACTTCCTGATGTTACTGAACATGACATTTTTTGGATGTTATGTGAGAATACTTTCCTCTGCTTTCTCTGTGTGATGTGGTTTAGTGCTTCATTTTCTAGACCTTGATTTCTCTTTGAGTACCCTTTCAGAAAAGCATCTGAAACATAAATGCACCTGAAACATAAACATATATCCCATGATAATAAAAAATTGTTCTTGGTTTTTCTTAAGGTTTAGCTCTAATAATTATAAAGGCATGTTTTTTATATCTTTGGTGCTGCTCTATTTGAATAATTTTAAAGTGTTTTTAAATAGAAATAATAATTTCAATGCTAATCCAAAAATAAATGAAAATCATTTTTCAAACGATTGAAAGAGAAGGAGTTAAGGTTGAACATTTGCTCATATCCACAGCAGAGTACTAATAACACTTATATTATCAATTCTTCTCACTGTTAAGGAAAAGGCTCCATTTTGAGTTACAGATGTTAGTGTTAATAAATAAATAAAAAGTTTGCAAATAAAGTTGTATTTCATAGGAAAGAAAATAAGCTTATTCAACAATGTTTAAGTAATATCATCATCAAGTTCTATAATGTATAACTTTGAACTTAATCCAAATGCCCTCACAATTTCTAACAAAATTTTTTATAGAAACTCAGATACATCTCAGGGGGAAAAAACCATTTTCCAATTTACCTGCCTAGGATTTTGAAAATAATAAGACCATATCAAGATTCAAAATCATCAAGAAGTCAAGACTGTAGACATCTCAAAACAAGAAATAGGAATATATTAAAGGGTCTTTTTAACAATGTGTGGAATTCTAAATACACTAACTTACAAAAATGACTCAGATCTGCCTCTTTCCCATGAACCAATAAACACCATAGGATATAATTGGATTATCAAGTTTTTCTATTTTTATTTTCCACAAGTGATGTTGCAAAGACTTGTGTTTCACAATTATGCGTCAATATATTAAAGGTAGGCTATAAATATAAAATATCTCATCATTATTTTCTTGCTAATCATGTCTATTGAGTGAAAGGTAATAATTATTAATATATGGTATTTCTGACTTGGTATTTACCATAACTCGGTAAGAAGCAGATCAGCATCATATTTTAAATTTCCATAAAGTATGTAACACAGATGATCAAGGGGGAAACAATAACTTCTTAAGATACTGAAATCGAGCAATCGAGTATCTGCTATGGCATGATTCATTCTTTACAGAAACTAAGGCACAAAACCATAGGATCAAAGTAAATGTCTTACAAATTTTCTACCACAAGAGAAAATAAACACATGTTAAATTATATTAATGGTAGACACCAGGTACCTGAGTGTACTAGAATGGCTACACAAACCTACCCTTTTGATAGAACCCTACAAACATTTAATCTTAACGACAGTCATACTGTGAGGCATGGTTTGAAAATGAGGACAACAGAGAAAGCTTACGTTTGCCTGGTACTAAGGGGTGAATAACTTGTACCTGGGACCCAGGGAAAAGGCCTGACTTCCAAAGGAAAGGAAGCTGCATGCATAGGGAGTTCCATTTTTGCCTCTGGCTACAGATGAGAGTCACAGAATGTTAGTAAAGAAAAACTACATTAATTCCAGGCTTCCGACATGACACGTGTGGTCTTTAAGAAATGCAGGGTTCTTTCTGAGTCTGAGTAGTTGTCAAAAATCTAAATTTGGTACATATTAGCAAACTGGTTCTAGTAACTAAAATAAATGAACTATTAAGGCACACTTTCATTTGTGCAACTGTATTACTTATGTTAATTTAAACCTAGTTTTCTCTCTTAAATGCTATGGAAATGGACAAATGACACAATGTTTCCTTACATTTATATGAAATGTACAAAAGCTAGTCAATGTTTCTTTGTACTATTTAGAATATGTAAAAACCATAAAAATGGCTATTAAGTATTTTCTTCTAGGCCAAACCTTGCAAGGATCCTATTCTCCTGTTCTCCAGGATCATTTAATAGACTTTGAAACTTTCCCACTGTTTTTAAATAAATTTTAGCATATGGAATTTAAAATGAACATTAAAAATGGCATAATTGTTTTGGATTCTTGCATATTTTTGCCAATTCTTCTGTGAAATGTTTATGCACATAATGATCGTTTTGATTCACAGATTTGACTCCACTGCGATTATATGTTTTAAAGCCTTTCTTATTATTATGTCTACGTAGTACAAGTTTTGTCTAAGTACACTACTGTCAACTTGTTTCATGGCTAATGTTTCTGATATGCTGTTTATCTGTTCTGAAATGCACACTCCAATTTGGATTCCTACTCCCAACAGCTCAAGACTGAACGTGTATCATATGCAATTTTAGTGCACTCAGTCTTGATCATTACTCAGTAACACGTGGCAATGTTAGATCTCATAGCACCAAACCAGAGCCTGATCCCCACAGGATGACTTCCACTAAGTACTTTTAGGTTAAAAAGGAAATGTCATTATTCCTATGAGTATAGGTAAAAATAACTGGCAATAGAATTAATTCACTCCTACTTAACTACTAGTATTATTTTATATCTCCTTTCATCCACATATGAGATCAATCTAAAATTATAGTTACCTTTTCCAATGGTTTTACACAAAACAGGTTTTTATCTGAATTAAAGTAAAATCATGATGGAAATTAATTCATTTCACTGCAAATTAACCAACATCCACTGAAATCAAAATCAATATTTGTATTAAAAAAATAAGAGAGTAGTTTTGTATCATTAGTTTTGTTCTAAATTTTAACTTTTTTCTATGTTTGTCAGAAATCATTATTATCACAACATGGAAAACTACTATTTAAAAAAAGAAATATATGGGCCTCTTCAGAATAAAAGGCTACTATGCAACCTTTTTTTATTTCTTAATCTACTGAAAGAAAAAAAATCTTGAGTTTCTAGATATTTATTCATTTATTTCAACCAATCATTCAACCATATTCAATATAGCAGTCTACTATATGCCAGGCACACACTACTGTGGATACAGAAGTGAAAAACACAGAAAAATTCCTCTTCATGAAGCCTGTATTCTAGAAGGGCTTTTGGAAGATAATGATGGTAATAATAAGTAAACAAGTAAATAATAATAATTAATTCTATAAGTCACACAAAATATGAAACCCCAAACTAAGAAGAGGTTCATGAAATCAAAAGAAGTAGTTCTACATACCTCAAAACAATAAATGTTACATATGACAAACCCATAGTCAACATCATACTGAATAGGGAAAAGCTGAAAGCATTCCCCCTAAAAACTGGGATAAGGCAAGAGGGCCCACTATCACCACTTCTATTCAACGTAATACTGGCAGTCCTAGCCAGAGCAATCAGGCAAGAAAAAGAAATAAAGGGCATCCAAATCAGGAAAGAGCAGCTGAAATTATCCCTGTTTGCCAATGATATGGTCTTGGATCTAGAAAACCCTAAAGACTCCACCAAAAGACTCCCAGAATTGATAAATAAATTCAACAAAGTCTCAGGTTACAAAATCAATGTACAAAAATCAATAACATTTCTATGTACTAATAATAACAGTCAAGCTGAGAGTCAATTAAGAAGTCAATACCATTTACAATAGCTGCAAAGAAAATAAAATACCTAGAAATATACTTAACCAAGGATGTGAAGGATCTCTACAAGAACTATTACAAAACACGGATGAAAGAAATCATAGATGACACAAACAAATGGAAAACACCCCGTGCTCCTAGATCACAAGAATCAACATTGTTAAAATGTCCATACTGCCCAAAGTGATTTACAGATTCAATGTAATTTCCATCAAGATACCAATGTCATTTTTCACAAATCTAGAAAAAAATAATCCTAAATTTCATATAGAACCAAAAATGAGCTCTAATAAAAAAAGCATTCTTAAGCAAAAAGCACAAATCTGGAGGTATAACATTACTTGATTTCTAATTATACTAGAAGGCTACAGTAACTAAAACAGCATGGTACTGGTATAAAGGTAGAGACATACACCAATGTTTTCTGAGAAACAGAGTAGAGAACCCAGAAATAAAATCATACACTGTTGCTCCATGAATTAATATAAACGTGTTTGCAGACAGGATTTGTCTTAGGAGTTTTGCAGAGCTTTGCCCTGAAGGAATATGTGAACATGTTGGTCTCTGAAAGACAGTAGTGCTGTATCCTACAAGGTGCTGCGTTTCTCAGACCTAAAGGTTTGGATTTGCTTTGTAAAGCAAAGTGAATCTGTTAAAAACTACAGGATGAGAGCTGACAATGGAGTGCCCCCTGGAACAGACAGCTGCCCGAATGGCTAAAAATAAGCTCTTGTTTAAACACTCTAGACTACCTGTCTCCATTCACAATAACCTAATAAATATGGAGCCAATATATCTCTGTTTAACCCCTCTGTTAAGTGATAAACTTACCTTAGAACTTAGAAGTTAATCTTTGAAAGATTTTATAACCATTTGTTCATGTACACAGAATTAGTTAAAGGATCTGTAGAAGCCTTTTGAAAATCTGTTAACCTGAGAGGAAGCACCTGTTGTTATGTAAATCTGTTACCCCTGACAATTAATCACTATTCCCTATCAGTTACCATGTAAGACCTTATTCGGGTCTTTTTGAGACCCACGGAGAAGGTTTAGGCCCCCTGAGATCCCATGTTGCCTATAATCTTTATAAACTTATAAAACTATATCTTTGTCCCTGTGTATTCTTTTATTTTCCATTTTTCTCTATTATTTTCTTATCCCTTGCAACTCTGCCAAAGGGACCCGGTTTTTTGCGGGGAACATTGGCCACGTTCCCGGCAATACACCTATGATCAACTGATTTTTGACAAAGCAGATAAAAACACACATTTGGGAAAGGACACCCTATTCAATAAATAGTGCTGGGAAAATAGGATAGCCACATGCAGAAAAATGAAATAGGATCCCTATCTCTTGCCATATATAAAAATTAACTCAAGATGGATTAAAGATCCAAATGTAAGACCTGAAACCATAAAAATTCTGGAAGAAACCATAAAAAAAAACTCTTCTAAACATTGGCCTAGAGGAAGAATTTATGTCTTTATGTCTTTATTTAAGTCTTTATTTATGTCTTAAATAAAGTCTTTTTTTAATTTATGTCTTTATTTAAGTCTTATTTAAGTATTTAAGTCTTTATGTCTTTATTTAAGTCTTTATGACTAAGACTTAAAGGCAAATACACCACCAAAAAAAATAAATAAATGGGACTTAATTAAATTAAAAAGTTTCTGCACAGCAAAGGAAATAATCAATAAAGTAAATAGACAATCTGCAGAATGGGAGAAAATATTTATAAACTACACATTGACAAAGGGCTAATATCTAGAATCCACAAAGAACTCAAACAAATCAGCATGAAAAAATCAAATAATCCCACTAAAAAGTGGGGAAAAGATACGAACAGAGTTTGTTTTTCAAAAGAAGATACACAAATGGCCAACAGACATATGAAAAAAATGCTCAACATCACTAATCATCAGGGAAATGCAAACTAAAACCACAATGAGATATCACCTTATTACAATCAGAATAGCTATTATTTAAAAAAATCAAAAAACAATAGATGTTGGCACGGATGTGGTAAAAAAAGGAATGTTTACACACTGTTAGTAGGACTGTGAATTAGTACGACCTCTGTGGAAAACAGTATGAGGATTTCTCAAAGAACTAAAAATAGACCCCACCATATGATCCAGCAATCACACTACTGGGTATCTACCAAAAGGAAAAAAATTCATTATGTCAAAGAGATATCTGTACCCAAATGTTTATTGCAGAACAATTCACAATTGCAAAGGTATAGAATCAATCTAAGTGCCCATCAATTGATGAGTGGATAAAGAAAATGTGTACATGTGCATACCGTGTGTGTATATATATATATATACACACATATCCACACACACACAGACCATGGAGTACTATTCAGCCACAAAAAGGAAATGAAAAATGTCACTTGCAGCAACTTGGATGGAACAGGAGAACATTAACCTAAGTGAAGTATCTCAAGAATGGAAAATCAAATACCACATGTTCTCACTAATAAGTGGGAGATAAATGATGGGTACACATGGTCATAAAGTGGTGTAAAGGACACTGGAAACTAAGAAGGGGGAAAGGTGGGAGTGGGGTGAGGGGTAAAAAATTACTTATCAAGTACAATGTACACTATTCTGGTGAAGGGCACACTAAAAGCCCTCACTTCAGAATTACACGATTCTTACATGTGACAAGAATACTTGTACCCTGTAATATTTTGAAATAAAAATTATTTTTAAAAAGTAGTAGGTTCCACACTGATTAGATGCAGACTGACAGACACATTATGTGACTTTCCTCAAGACAAATTACAGGTATGTTCTACTTCTGCACTGAAAGAGTTTAGCAAGTTTGACACATTATTTACTGAGATGCCAGGACATATTCTGAAAACTATAAAATGCTTTTCCAGTTTCCATTTCTTGACATATGATAAACTAAATAAACGGTAATCCTTCCTGCTATAAAGCATCAGAAATCCTGGCACACAGATAATAAACATCTTTTCAAATGTTGAAGTCACTTAGAGAAGTCCCCAGGGGGTTACAAAATAATGAGTGGACAGAAAATGAGAGCTCACTCAGCAGGTAATGACATCGTCTCCTGAACTGGCTAGTCCTGGTAACGAAAGGACTTGAAAGCTGGTGCCATCAATGGGCTGCGCCCTCTATGGTGGACAAAAAAGTCCAACCTGCAGCACAATGAGGACATGATGAAATTTCCATGCCTTTGCCTGAAATCTGGGCAAGGAAAATGTCTCTCCAGTGAACAGATGGAGGTTCAAATTTACATGTTTTCAAGTCCAAGTATCCCTAAACATACATGTTAATAATCTCGCTGAGATAACAGTCTCAATCAAGTAATACTACCAGCAGAGGCAAACTCAAAATCATTCTGGAGAGACATCCTGTCAATGAAGGCTGCATGGGTTATTGAATGACAGAACCCAAATGAAGATAGGCTCACAGACTAAAATGTCAGCCTACATGATAATACACATAATCATTCTTACCAAAGATGTCATCAGGATATGAGCAAAACTCTGTCAGTGTCAACACGAAGAAGAATTAAGGTTAATTGTTTTTATGCCTCATGCATAATTTCAATCACTAACAACAATAACAACAGAACAAAAATAGTGTAAATGTTCTTTTAGAACATTTACAAAATATACACTCTATTAGTTTTTTTTTTTTTTTTTGAGACAGAGTCTCACTCTTTTTGCCCAGGCTAGAGTGAGTGCCATGGCATCCGCCTAGCTCACAGCAACCTCACATTCCTGGGCTCATGCAATCCTTCTGCCTCAGCCTCCCGAGTAGCTGGGACTACAGACATGCGCCACCATGCCCGGCTAATTTTTTCTATATATTTTTAGTTGTCCAATTAATTTCTTTCTATTTTTAGTAGAGACGGGGTCTCGCTCTTGCTCAGGCTGATTTCCAACTCCTGAGCTCAAACAATCCGCCTGCCTCGGCCTCCCAGAGTGCTAAGATTACAGGCGTGAGCCACCACGTCTGG